>OY731403.1:79546773-79713937 GCA_963425845.1 Sphenostylis stenocarpa | reverse complement strand
TATCACAAGAACCACAATTCCAGTTCCTGCACCTAAACCTTCACCAAGAACCAAATTCCAGTTCTTGACCTTACCCTGCTGACCAAATTCCAGCTTCTAGAAACCGAGTGCCCACAATTCCAGGCACCCACAATACGATAAAAGAAAGTAAAGAAACAAATAGAAGAAACTTAGAACGCTCAAACTAGTTTTATGCAGTTCTACAGTATGTGTTTCTTCTCCAAAGGAATGCAATTTTGCCTCAAGAAAGAACTTTAATGAACTTCACAAAGACCAGCGTGATTCTCTCTTAAAAGTAGCACTTATGATTGCTTGATTGATTGCTAAAAGATGTGTAAAAGATGATTTTAAAAAAGTTCAAGCAACTCTGTTTATATAGAAGATTTTCAAAAATGCTGGTTTATTTAATCTATTAAAATAATCTTTTAACCTGTTAAAAGTCTTGTTTTAATCTGTTAAAACTTCTTTTAATCTATTAAAACGTTCTTGATTATTTTCCAGATTTGTTTTAACTGATACGACACCGTTTATATCAATTAAAACTCTTTGTAAAAAATCTTCTAAACTGTTTTAATCGATTGTTTCGTGTTTCAATCGATTAAAATACTGCAAAATATTCTTATAAACTTTTTTAAGTGATTTTAACTGATACAAATTTGTTTTAATCGATTAAAACGCGTAGTAGAAATTCTCTTAAGTTGTTTTAATCGATTGAAACGCAGTTTAATCGATTAAAAATATTCTGATCGATCAAAAACCCATTCTGATGGATCATAAACTGATTCTGATCGGTCATATGCTCATTCTGATCGATCAAACAGTACTCCAAGTGGTTTTAATCGATTATTTCGAAGTTATATCGATTAAAATACTTCCAGAACACTTCCCTGAACATTTTAAGTGATTTTAATCGGTTATTTCGAAACTATGTCAGTTAAAATACTGACAGAAGGTTTTAAAAACTTCCTTTAATGAAATCGATCGATTATTTCGCAAACATATCAATTAAAAACCTGTTTATAAAAGTGTTAAGAACATTTTAGTTGATAAAGCGTATATGCTATTAGTTAAAATAATTGATTAAAAACCTTTTAACAAAATACTTTGTTTTTAACCGTTTAAACATTTTTTAGAGGCATTTGAAAAATCTTTTAAATGAAGAAACCTCATGCAGCAGAAAGATAAAAATGATTATACCTAAGAAAAAGATGCAGACTCACTAATCCCTCTACCCTTTTATCTAAGTGACCTTTGACTGCCACAAAGTAGTCTTTGACTTCATCAAATCAACAAAATCTTTGCCAAAGTAATTCAATAAGATCTTCATCACTTTCAAAAAGAAATTAATTCAATCCTAAGTTCTCATAATTTATCTTTTCTAAATATATTTTATAGCTCTTTACCGCTTATTTTCAACCCAAATATTTATGAAAAACCAATTTTATGTCAATATACTTAATAATATAACTTGGAATTTCCAGTGAAATCGTTCCTCGTGGGATCGACTTTTATTTAATTGAAATAATGTACTGTGATTGATAATATTGGTACGCTTATCAAAAGACCAACATTAGGTAAAGATGAGTCATATATAGTCATGATTGAAGTACTGGAATATGTGGAGCACATATGATAGGTGAAAAAATAAAATGGGTATTATTTCGAAGGGGGGATTATTGGCCTTCAATTTTGAAAGATTGCATTAAATACACTGAATCTTGTGAAGAATGTCAAAAGTTTGGACCAATACAAAATATATCAGTTACTTAATTACATTTGATAGTTAAACTATGGGCTTTTAAAGGATAGGCAATAGATTTAATTAGACAGATTTATTCTCATTCATCAAAAGGACATAAGTTTATAATCGTAATGGTAGATTATTTTACTAAGTGGGTGGAAGCAATTCCTTTGAAAGATGTGGGCAAAGAGACGTTATTGATTTTATAAAGTAGAATATAGTTTATCGATTCGGGATTCCAAAGTCAATTTTAACAGATCGAGAGACAGTATCGACTAGTAAGAAAATCTCTAGTTATGCGAAATCGAGAAATATTAAAATATTGGCATCAACTCCTTATTTTGTCCAGGCTAATGGACAAGTAGAGGTCATTAACAAAGTTTTAATTAATTTGATTAAAAAGCATATTGTAAATAAACCAAGGAATTGGCATGAGACATTATCTCAAGTGTTATGAGCTTATAGAACTTCTCCAAAGGATTCTATAAAAACGACACCAGATAATTTAGTTTATTGACATGATGTTGTGTTGCCCATAGAAATCAATATAAAGTCAATTAGAATTCAGAGGTAGAATAAATTATCTCAACAAAATTATTGGGACAAAATGTATGATGAGTTAAATGAATTAGATGAAGTTAGAATCAGTGCTTTGGAACAAATATTACATCAAAAAGAACAAGTTGCAAGGTCTTATAATAAAAGGGTTAAACAAGATAATTTCAAAGAAGGAGACCTAGTTTGGAAAGTGATTTTGCCTATGGATCAGAAATCTAAACATGATAGAAATTGGTTGCCAAATTGGGAAGGACCCTTTGAAGTAAAGAAAGTGTTGTCTAATTATGCGTATATTATAATTAGTTGTTATGATAATCAAACAAAGCTATAGTCAATATTTAAAGACATTTAAGACTTATCATATATGAATGAAATTGAAACGGTAAAATATATTGAATATAGACAAATGAAAGCATACATCAAGATGTTTTAAGAATTGTGTTTTGATCAAAGACTTTTAAATTTTACAAGTAAAGCATTCCATGCATTAGATACTAAAGCCTTTTGTTTCTTAATATCTGTTAAATTGATCATATCATCTCGTAAACTAATTGCAAGATCTTTAGAAGTAGTTAGCAAACCGGAAGATTCTGCTTCAACAGTAGATTTGGATTGGGTAAGTTCAAGAATTTTGGCTTCTAAGAATTCAACTTGTCGTTGGAGATCAAGGATCTTTTGTTTGAAGTTTACACACTTATGTTGTTCTTCATTCCGCAGAGTGGCAATATTAGATTATTCGATTTTGAACTCCTCAAATTTAGACTTGTTTAAGTTTAATAAATCGACCTTAGTAGGGCAAGTGATCTCGATGTCGTCATTCTTCGAATCCAAAGCAAGATGTTTCTTCCTCAAGGCTTGACTCTCATTAAACAAATTAATGACAATGGACACTTCTTCGTCGAATCCTTGAGGAAATGGCTCAATTGGGATTGCTTTGATCTTGTGGAGAATCTCTTGAAACTCTTTTTCTTGTGCGGTGTCTCGATGGTTATTTCCAGAGGAGAAGAGTAAATAAAGGATTTAGGAGCTAAGTGAAGAACAGACGAAGAGCTCGTTGCAACCTCAAATGCTTCCCCATGCGTTGTCATGAATTCTAGGATGTCGAATGGATATTTTTCGATTTCTTCCATGAAGACATCTTCATTACCAGTAGATGCTCTAGAGGTAGGATCCATCAAAGGTGAATCAACAGCATGGGGAGATGGTTCCATTGTTGGTAGGGTTGTAGTAGTTTGATCAAGAGATTTTGTAATAGCATAGGTAAAAGTTATTAAAACTAGAAAATTTCATCATGTTACAAAAATAACTTGTAAAACAAGTATTGGGGATGGAATGAGGTGGTTCTTTTAAATGAGTATCTGGAATGATTAATTTTGTAAGTGTTTCGATTGGAGCAGAAGTGTTATGTACAATGGAGGAATCTTGTTGTGAATCACCAAAGAACTGGGTTAGTAACTCAAAGAAAAAAACCATGAGAGCAACTTTTGTAAATTAAGAATAATCTGGCACCTTGATGGGTGATGTGGAAGGAAGTTTAGCAGAAAGTTTGACTATAGATTCTAAGTTGCTTGATATGTTCGTTGAAGCTTTTTTCTAAATACATAATGGTATTTATGATTAATACAAAGGTCATAAATAAAAATGAATATATTAGATGGAGATAAAATACCTGAGTATTCCTTTTGGGACGACAAGTCAAAGGGACGTTATCATCATCTTCAGAATCTGATTTGATGATCATAGGGATGGAAGAAGGAAGGTTCGTGGTAGAAGATATGAGTAACATATGGGTATCTATATTCAGCACAAGAAGTGAAAGATGATAAAATATTCTCGACAGAACTATCTCAATACATATAAAATATTGTCATTATAAAACTATATTTCGACTTTATAATAATATATATAAATTATTCTATATTTCAACATAATTTTTTAATAAACAAATTTTAGTTTTAAATTAGTTATTATTTATTTAAAAACTATTGAAATCAACTTATGGTTGGATTATGAAATTTATAACTTGGCACTTTTATTTAGGACAAAACGTACAAAATGGACAGGAGTTAATGATGGTTCTTATTTTATTTGTTAATTAATAAATTAAATAATAATAAAATTAACAAACAAAACCATGTACTATCACCATTGACGGTTTGTGAGTTGTGTTGGGTCTTTCGAGGGAGATTTACTAGGGAGAACAACATCATAATGAGACATAAGTTCAACCCACATAAGGGATTGACACCACTCTCAACACAAAACCTTAAAGCTTTAGGTTATGGGTCTTACTTCCTTATATGTTGCTATACTTTCTCATTCTTACTCAATGTGGGACTTAACTCACACTTGGATACCCAACAATCTCCCCCTCAAGTGTGAGTCCCTCCACATTGGTACATCCCCTCGAACACACTAGTGATCCTTTCATGTACCGTCATTCACTCTAACGGGACACATGGGTCAGGAAGACTTTTGATACAAAGATCACTTTGTCCCACTGTCGATCAACCTTCGACTCTAATACTACTTGTTGGGTCTTTTGAGGGGATTTACTGGGGAGAACAACACCATAATGAGACATAAGTTCAACCCACATAAGGGATTGACACCACTCTCAACCCAAAACCTTAAGGCTTTAGGTTATGGGTCTTACTTCCTTATATGTTGCTCTACTTTCTCATTCTTACTTAATGTGGGGCTTAACTCACACTTGAATACCCAACAAGTTGTACAATAGACCAAAACTTATAATGTTTCTGTAGAAAATTTTGTCCTATAATGTACCCACAAATTTTCAAACTAAACATCATGAAGCTGTTAGATTTGTTAAATTGTTCAATTGGAGTAAACTATAAGGTTCCAATAGGAAAAGGTAGGATTTTATACATTTTATATAAATTTATTCAATAACATTTTAGGTTAGTTTAATGTATGTTAAATATATTTTTAAGAATATTAAATTATATTATGATGTAAAATCCTTGTCAATGAGAGGAGTGATAGAAAATCATCTTCAAAATGAGAAATGTAATAAAATCTTGTTTCGGATATATATATATTGAAATTTCCATGGATTCGTGAGAGATACGAAAATATTATATGATTGAGTGAAATATCATTTCTATATATATTTACATATTATTTATATTTTTAACCAGTATTCTACTATTATATCTACACGTCAGCTTTATAAAATATGATCAAGAAAATCTTTAAACAAATTTCTCTAAAATTAGTGGAAAAAAATGCAGCACCTCCTCTGCCCCCACCAACCAGCAAGTTTGTCTTTCCCTAATTTTTTGAAACATTAATTATTTAGACGAATATTTTCATGATGAGAAAGAAAAACCAAACATGTGATGTGACTTTTCCTATGTTGTGAGTGTGAATTGTGGATGGTCAAGTGTGAGCTTCATGGGGTAAATTTTGCTCAAAGAGTATTCAATGTGAACCTATTTGGTGTGAATTGTGTTTAACAAAATGAATTCATCATAAAGTTTATATCTGTTTTTTGTCATAAATAAGTCAATGTATACACATTGCCTAAATTTTCTCTTCACTAGAATCTCTCTATTTTTTCATAAATCTACTTGGAAAGAAGCATCACACAAAATGAAAAAATTGTTGCAGGTAGCATCAATTGTCCCGTGGTAGAAGCTAAGTGGGTTGGGCCACAATCGAATCGTGATGCTTTGGTTGTTACTCTTAAGTAAAAAGAGTTGCGCTCTGACTAAAAGCTATAGCTTTTTGCCAAGTAGTAAGCGTTCGATCTTAATAATTAGTATCAGAGCCAAGGTCACGAGTTTGATTCTTGGTGGACAATTATTAAGGGGGAGATTGTTGCAGGTTGCATAATTGTCCCGTGTTGGCCAAGTAATAAGCGCTTGATCCTAACATAATTCATCAAAGTTTATATCTATTTTTTGTCATAAATAAGTCAATGTATATACATTGCCTGAATTTTCTCTTCACTAGAATATCTCTCTATTTTGTCATAAATCTACTTGGAAAGAAGCATCACACAAAATGACACAAAAATCCATATAGATTCTTTTGTATGACCTTTAAGCATTTGCGGCTAAAAACATAGTTACAAGAGTTTCTGTAAATCTATATGTATGTGCATACTATAGTGCAACTTTACAAAGTACATTCTGCATAAAAGCTGCAATTTTAATATTCCCCATTTTCTACTCTTTCAAATAACTTCATTCTCAAATTCCTCAAAACTAAACAATTCTCGGCAATTATCTTGAATTCTTCCATTATAACCACCTATCATCAACCATAAGATAATTGTGCAACCTGCAACAATGTTTCCTTGAACAATTGTTCTATTCTGCTACGAGTGAGTTATAGTTGATAATCAAGATGCAATTCTTTGTACGGAAGAGTGTAACAACCTAAACACCAGACTTGGCTTACCTAACCTCTGTGGAACAATTGATACACCTTGCAACAACCTTTTCCATTGTTTCATTGAGTGTGAATTGGAAAATGCTTTTTTATGAAAAATTAGTAAGAATTCTTTTACTTACATCATAATCTTTTTCAATAGTATAGAAACTACATGAGATGATCTTATGATATATGGAGGATTTTCTAGTCTGAAACATTAACACCAAGGATATCATTATGTTGTTTGTATCTGGTTTGGAAGCTCACAAACCAAAATCTAAGAAAAGTCTTGAGAGGTGGAGCAAAATGTAGTGTTCAATTTATAGATGGATGTTAAAACATTGGATAATAATAGTGCTGAATTTGAAAATTTTATTCTTTAAGGAGACGGATTGAACTATGAGTTTTGGGTTGATGTAAGTATGAAGTTTATCAGGAATCTATGTCTTTACACATATTATTTTCAAATTTTTTTAGTCCTTATATATTTCATTTTATTCCTAGAATTAAAATTAAAAAAATAGTATGTCTAGAAAATGTTTTTAAGTGTAAAAAAAGTTTTGCAAGTATAAAAACAAACGAGTAATATCATAAAACAAAATGGTTATACTGCTTAACATAAACTTATTATGATATAAAATCAACTGGGTAAAAATAAAGTAGTAACTTCGTAATTAAAAGTGAAAACATAAAATCTTTTCTCATACACCAAGCAAAATCCCTTTGTAATATACAAAGTTTTAACAGAATATGAACAGTTTAACATTCATTCTACCTCTCCCATACATAACATATATGAACTATAGTGACTCTCTTGCACCCATTGAAGAGATGAGTGTTAATAAAGTAAAAGGGCCAAAGAAAAAAAAAACACATTAAACTCATGTGACAAACTAGTTTGGAAAATGGATACTCTTTAACCACCCAAGAAACCAATACAAAGCATATATGTATGATATGAATGAAGGAAGTACTTATCCTTTTTCTTTTCTTTTGAACTTGTTCTCTTTCACTTTTCTAGATTATCTGAAATGTATTTGGTTGTTTTGCTTGTGCAAGCATTTCAACCACTTCCCTCATGGTTGGTCTCTCCACACTGTGTTCATGAACACACAACATTGCAACAAAAAACACCTGCTTTGCTTCAGCCAAAGGAATGTGATGTAGCCTCTCATCAAGGACCTTCATCACCATCTCTTTGTTCCAATTGGTTTGCATCTTGCTCCATTGAACAATATCTAGTCCATCTTCCCCAAAATCCCCCACTGGCCTTCTCCCTGTTATGAGTTCTAGAAGCACCACTCCAAAGCTGTAAACATCACTTTTCTCATCCACTTTCAATGTGTATGCATATTCTGCAACATAAATAAAAACCAGTAGATAAAACTTCTGCATTTCAAACCTTGATACAAATATATGTTAATGTTAAAGGGCACATGTTAAATGGTCCTTATACATGACACTGATTTTAGTCCTACGTAAGAAAACAGTATATTTCAGATTTAACATGAAAGACATTCATAAATCAGTCATTGTTTACAGCGAAGATTTTGCTTAGTTGTCCTTTCTTGTGGGAATTAAATTAAGGTTATTTTAATGTAAGGTGTAACATGGTACAAGATAAAATGATCAAATTATTAAGTTAACCTAATAATAAAAAAGGGAAAAGAGGGAAAGTTAAAGAAAGACTGGTTCAATATATTATTTTAGATAAAGGAAAAAAGCTTCATTTTAATTTTCCAAAGTAGCTAGTTCAATTTGAAAAGGTAACCCAACTTGTGGCTTGTGCCTAAATTACGTTTCTTTTTCATATGGGATTTTGAGAAAGTGAATCATAGATCTCAATCTCATACTTTGTGGGGGTAAAATATATGCATTTGGTAGATGTGCATTTAGTGACTGTTACTGATATATGAAGATGGTCAAAAAGGGGTGACTGTGATTTGTTGTGGTTTAAGGGTTTGTAGTTTCAAGGCATGCAAAAAAGCAAGCACACACTCACTTAGCGTGAAAAAAAAGTGAAAAGAATTTCCTGTGTGTTAGTGGAGCCTTTACTCAGTGAGTCTAGGAATCCACGTCATGGTGTTGGACACTGTGGTCCCAGAAAAAAATACAAGTACATGCTACAGTGGCTAAGAAGAGGAAAGAATATTTTTGTACACAAAAAATAAATGAAAAAAGTGTATCTAACAATTCAAACTTTTTTTCCATGAAAATTTTTTGATTTTTTATCATTTGAAAAATATCCTGGATTAATCATTCTTCTTGTTGCACGTTAGAATTCTCACTCATTTCAGTTGGACAAATTCAGCCATCTAATCAATAATGTCCTCCAAAATTATTTTGGAGGGAAAAGAAATTACATGTTCTCTTATTATTCCTCTTTGACTGGTAACAGAAAATTTCAATTCTACATAAAATAGAATTTTGGTAACTAAAATTGTAATTAAATTTTTATAGGAACTAAAATTACATCACAGTTAAATTGAGACTTAGATTTAAGCCTAATGTTTTTTGGAGTGAAAGAAGAATAAAAAAAAAATTGTATTTTCAGCTAAAGATTGTTCAGACCATAGTAGCACAGTAGTATGCTATACTTTTTATTGGATGGAGGGAGGGGGTTAGGTAATGATGTCATAAAATTAAGTTAGTGATGCTAACCAATTCGATTGAGACAGAAGATAAAGATCGAGTTGAAGTAATCAATTATGATCTCTCCAATAATATAGTTGAATATTTAAAGCAAGTACCTGGAGCAATATAGCCATAAGAACCAGCAATGGAAGACATGCACTCTGATGCCCCATTGCCTTGCATGAACTTGGCAAGCCCGAAATCAGCAACATGAGCCTCAAAATCAGAGTTCAGCAGTATGTTGTTTGACTTGACATCTCTATGGATTATCAAAGGGGAACAATCATGGTGCAAATAACAAAGTCCTTTTGCAGCTTCTATGGCTATTTTGAGCCTAGTGTCCCACTTGAGAAACTCACCCCTCTTCCCATGCAAGACTTCACCCAAGCTTCCATTTGGCATGTAATCATAGACAAGCAAATTGGTCTCTCTGTTTGAGCAAAATGCTAGCAACCTCACAATGTACCTGTGTCTGATTCTCCCTAAAGTTTTTATTTCTGCAGAGAGGCCATTGTCATGGGAAGATCCTTTGTTGATTCCTAACAGCTTCTTCACTGCCACTTCCTCTCCATTTGGCATGGTTCCTCTGTACACAACCCCAGATCCACCTCTTCCAATGACATTGCTTTCCTTTATGCACCCTATGATGTCCTCGCTCCCATATTCCAGCTTCTGGAATGCTGTTAACTTCCATGAATCGGAGTGCCTCCTTGTCTTTCTACTCTTGATGATGGCCAAGGTTGCAAATACCAATGAGCACACCAACAATGCCAATGCAAAAAGGAACTTGAACTTCCCGGGGACCCCAGGTTTTGCACTCTTTTTTTCTTGAGACTCCAAAGCAGCTGTTGAAGAAAGGTTGCATGGCTTGGAGTCATAGCCACATAGTTGAGGGTTACCCACAAAGGATGTAGAATTAAAGATTGAGAATAGCCCCCCCTCAGGTATTGAACCTGAGAAGTTATTGTGAGAGAAATCTGCTGAAGTTAAGCCCTTCATGGCCCTAAGTTCCTTGGGAAGGCTTTGGTTTAGGTGGTTCCATGAGACATTAAGATAGTTTAATATGTGAATTTGAGCAATTTGGACTGGAATGGGACCCGATAGTTGGTTTTGGCTGAAATCTAAATAGGTGAGTAGGACACAATTACCTATCTCAGGTGGAATAGTACCTGAAAAGTTGTTGGTACTTATATCCAACTTGAGGATACTTTTCAACCTCCCTGTATCTGGTGGGATTTTTCCTGAGAATCTGTTTCCACTAAGCAGAAGAATTTGTAAGTTTGGAAAATTTGAAATTGAGGCTGGAAGAAACCCTGAGAAGCGGTTGTTTGATAGGTTCAATTGTGCTAGTTTGGAGGGAGTGCTTCTTGTTGATTGTGGGAAGCCACCACTAAGATAATTGTTCTGTAGCTCCACAAGTGTTAGTTCAGGCAAATAGAGAAACCCACGTGGCAATGGCCCAGTTAAATAGTTCTGACCCAAACGGACTCTTTGGAGTGTGTGGCATTGACCAAGATCCTCAGGCAAAGATCCAAACAGAAAGTTCTTGAGCAGGATCAAAATTTTCAGCCTCTTTCCGAGGCATAGAGATTTTGGAAGCAAACCAGTGAGCTTATTTGTTGACAAATCAAGCTCAATCAACCTGCCATTCTTGCCAAGATTTGAAGGAATCACTCCTGTGAAGTTGTTCTGCCAAATCTTCAGAGTCTCCAAGTTTGGTAACTCAGCAAGGAAGTGAGGAATTTCTCCATGCAACTTGTTTATAAACAAGTTCAAGAGGGTAAGTTCATGAAGGGCTGAGAACTCATCAGGGATGCCTCCTGTGAGCATGTTGAATGATAGATCAAGAGCTTTTAACCTAGTCAAGTTTCCTAGCTGGGGAGGGATTGAACCACTAAGCTGATTGGTTTGCAAGAAGAGTGTGTCTAACTTATTGAGGTTTCCCAACTCGACGGGAATTGGACCTGTCAAGCCACAGTTTGCAATGTCTAGATGAACCAAATTGGTCAGCTTACCAAACTGAGGAGGGATTCCACCGTCAAACTGATTGTAGTATCCCAAGTAAAGATGAGTAAGGTTGGTGAGATTCCCAAGCTCACTTGGTATGAAGCCTCTCAAATCATTCCCTGCAAGGGACAGAAAGTTGAGCTGCCACATGTTTCCATAGCTTGGAGGAATTTCCCCAGAGAAGAAGTTCCCTCCAAAGTTCAAGTGCTTGATCTTTGGGAGATCAATGACACCCAGAGGAAGTGAGCCATTGAAAGCATTGTCGTAAGCATCCACCACTTCAAGCTCCTTTAGCTGGGAGAATTTCCAACTCAAATTCCCACTGAACATGTTGCTGGACATGTTGAGGAACCTCAACCTTGGTAGCTTGTGGATGTCACTTGGAAACTCCCCAGAGAAGCCATTTCCCTGGAGTGACACACTCACAAGGCTCGAGAGTCCTGTGATGGCAGGTGAAACTGACCCTAAAGCATTCAAACCGGATATGTCAAGTGACACCACAGACATGTTGTCATGGTCACACTGAATGCCATACCAACTGCAAAGCGACGAGTAGTTTGACATGTCCCAGCTTCTGAGAGAAGTGTTAGCTACTCCAAACTCTTGCTTCATAGATACAAGGATAGAAGCTTGCCTTCTCAACGAAAGTGGAAGTGAAGAAACATAAGCAGGACTAGTGAGACACACAAGGAGCAAGAGCATGCAAAGGGGTACAAAACTGAAAGAAGAAAGAGTCTCCATTTCTGAGAGGAGTGGCTTAGAGTAGGATATGAAAGGAACCAAATGCACTATGAGAGGGAAAGAGCAATGACAACATTTCATAGACCTTAAAAAGTTAAACTGGTTATACACTAACAGAATGATAAGATGAATTGTCTAATGAAGGGCATAGAAAGATAACACAGCACTAACAGCATCCAATGTTCTCTTTCTTCCCTTCTCTCTTCCCTTAACACTTTCCTTCTTCACATTCACGCACACACTTACACACACTGCTTTGGTGTCATCTTTAGCTTTTAAAAAGCAAAAGCAAAAGCAAAAGCAAGTGTTGTTGGAATAGAAAAAAAAAATTGTATATGGATAACCATTAACCACAGACAGATTCATCACCCAATTAATATTTAGTGTTCCACTTTGTGTCGGGTTTTGAGACCAGGTTCGCCACTGTCCTTCCTTTGCTTTTCCATTTCACTTAATTTTTCTCTCTCTGATTTGTGAACTTCATCAGAGGGTCCAACAACATGGCAGTCGATTCAGATTTGGAATCTTCTTTCATGCAGCTCCTCTAGTACCATGATTAAACCATCCATGGACATCTTTAAGTGCTCATCATGGTCTACAACACAACTTCTACAACAAATTGAAGCGTTTTTTGTTTCTACCTTTAGAAATGAAGGTGTGTGTCTGGAAGCACACAAGCACTTTTTTGTGGAAAAGCAAAAGAGGATCATTGATAAGAAATTGAAAGGGATTTAATCATAACCAACCACTGTTGTGTAATGTTGGTCAAAGAAAGTGGGTAAGGGTGGCTGCAATTGGTCAAAGAAAGTGGGCAAGGGTGGCTGCCAAATTTTTTATGTAACCATGAGGTGCTCATGGGACATATTTTAATGTAATGCACAGTGCCAATTTTTTGCTATAAATTGGTCTTCTTCCTACAAGCAAGTGTATCCCCATCCCACACAAAATACTACTTCTCTTAGAGAAGAAAGAGTGGCACCAGTGAGAGGCAGAAAAACTAGAGAGTTTTAGTTTAGCTTCTGGGTGTAATTGGGTTGTGAGTTGTGAGTGTTTTGAGAGTGTTTTGTAAACACTTGTGTATTTTCTTTTCTCCCAGAAAGAGATCTGTAGTAGTCCGGAGACGTAGGCATTATTGGCCGAACTCCGTTATCAACTTGTGTGTGCAATTATTCCGCTTTTATTTCACTTTCACAGATCTGACCATATGGGAAGATTCAGCATATTTTTCTCAACAACTGGTATCAGAGCTGGTTGTTAGTTCTGTAATTCTTGTGGTGTTACTATTCATATGAATAGTAAGTTACTATTCCGTGAATAGTGAAAACGTGAATAGTGCAAATTTTGTCGGCGTTACAAATTTGCCTGCAGTCGTGTTCGAAACACGGTAGCTCACAAGAATTGTCGAAACGATCCAGCAGATAAGTCGGATCGAGTTGGAGTGATGGCTGCAGACGAAGGAAAAATGAAAATCGAAAGGTTCGACGGTACGAGACTTTGGCTTCCGGAAGATGCGGATAGAGGATTATCCGTATCGAAGAAGATGCATCAACCACTCACGGGGAGAAGCCGGAAACCATGAAAGAGGAAGAATGGAGTCTCCTTGATAGACAGGCTCTTGGAGTTATTCGTCTAACATTATCCCGTAATGTTGCTTTCAACATTGTGAAAGAAAAGACGACCTCGAGATCTCATGAAGGCTCTTTCCAACATGTACGAGAAACCATCAGCCTCAAACAAAGTTCACTTGATGAGGCGATTGTTCAACTCTGCGGATGTCCGAAGGTGCTTCGGTGGCAAATCATCTCAATGAACTCAACACCGTAACAACCCGAGTTGAGTTCTATTGACATCAAATTCGATGATGAAGTACAGGCTTTAATACTTTTGTCTTCCCTACCGGAGAGTTGGAATGCTACGGTCACGAGCTGTGAGTAGCTCATCGGGAAACAATAAGTTAAGATTTAATGATGTTCAAAATTTGGTTCTCGACGAAGAGATCCGGCGGAGAGAGTCGGGTGAAGCATCAACCTCTTCGATGTGCATACAGAGTCAAGAGGAAGAAGTTCAACCAAAGAAATTGGACATGGAAAATCAAAGGACAGGCGGTCCAAGTCCGGAAATCATCGTAGTTCCCACAACTCAAAAACGATCGAGTGTTGGAATTGTGGGAAGACCGGACACTTCGAAACCAGTGCAAGAGTGCACGGAAGAATCAAGGAGCAAAGGACGAAGCAAACGTTGCCTCCACCTCGGGAAAAGATGAGGCGTTGATATGCTCTCTTGAAGGCGGGGAGGAGTCTTGGGTGTTAGACTCCGGAGCTTCTTTTCATGCTACCTCACAAAAGGAACTGTTGGAGAATTATGTTCCGGAAACCTTGGTAAGGTTTACCTTGGTAATGAACAGATCATGTGAGATTGTAGGCAAAGGTGCAGTAAGGATTAAGCCGAATGGGTCCGTATGGGAATTGAAAAATGTCGGACATATTCCCGACCCGACAAAGAGCTTAATCTCAGTAGGTCGGTTAGCTAGTGAAGGCTATATGACAATCTTCCATGGTGATGAATGGAAGATCTCAAAAGGTGCGATGACGATTGCTCGAGGCAAAAAGAGTGGAACTCTCTACAAGACTGCAGGAGCATGTCATTTGATTGCAATTGCAAGCAAATGAAAATTCCAACATATGGCACCAAAGACTTGGACATATGAGTGAGAAAGGAATGAAGGTCATGCACTCGAGAGGAAAATTACCAGGTCTTCGGTCAGTAGATATTGACATGTGTGAAGATCGCATACTTGGAAAGCGAAGAGAGTCGGCTTTCGGACAAGTAAAAGAACCCCAAAGAAAGAGAAGCTTGAGCTCATCCACTCGATGTTTGGGGTCCAACGACCGTCCCATCCGTTGGTGGGAAGCATTACTTCGTGACTTTCATTGATGATCACTCCAGAAAGGTATGGGTTTACTTTCCGAAATATAAGTCGAAGTATTTGAAGCTTTCAAGATTTGGAAAGCTATGGTGGAAAATGAGACAGGATTGAAGATTAAGAAGCTCGGATCCGACAATGGTGGTGAATATGTAGACACCAAATTCAAGAAGTTTTGCTATGAGCACTGAATCGAATGGAGAGAACCGTGTCGGTACGCCTCAACACAATGGTGTAGCTGAGCGTATGAATCGAACGTTGACTAAAAGGGCCGAAGCATGCGTGTGCAGTCAGGCTTACCAAAGCAATTTTGGGCGTAAGCGATCAACACAAGCAGCTTACTTGATCAACCGAAGTCCATCGGTACCATTGGAGCACAAGATACCGGAAGAGGTATGGAGCGGAAAAGAGGTAAAACTCTCACATCTTAGAGTTTTTGGCTGTGTAGCATATGTGCATATCGCTGATCAAGGCAGAAACAAACTTGATCCAAAATCAAAGAAATGTACTTTCCTTGGTTATGGTGAAGATGAGTTTGGCTACCGCATATGGGACGATGAAAACAAAAAGATGATCCGCAGCAGAGACGTAATCTTCAATGAAAGAGTGATGTACAAGGACAAGCATAATACAGGTACCAAGCAACTCGAAGCGAGTGGGCCAGTTTATGCAGAGGTGGAAGATATCCCGGAAAGTCCTATAATGAGGAGTCCTCGACCGGAGGAATCAGTTGAAGAACTTGATGTGCAAGCAGAACCTCCTACTCCAACTCCCGTATTGAGAAGGTCTTCTCGGCCTCATGTGCCTAACAGGAGATACATGGACTATATGTTGTCGATCGATGGAGGGAGCCCGAAGATTATACGGAAGCTTGTCAAGCCACGGATGCTAGCAAGTGGGAGCTTGCCATGAAAGACGAGATGAAGTCTTTGATCTCAAATCGGACATGGGAACTAGTCAAGTTACCTATGGGAAAGAAAGCACTTCACAACAAATGGGTGTATCGAGTGAAGGAAGACCATGATGGTTTTAAGAGATACAAAGCTCGATCGGTCGTCAAAGGATTTCAGCAGAAAGAAGGAGTCGACTACACTGAAATCTTTGCTCCAGCTTGTAAAGCTCAATACTATCGGGACTCGTGTTAAGTATTGTGGCTAGTGAGGAGCTCTACCTAGAGCAATTAGATGTGAAGACCGCATTTCTTCATGGAGATTTAGATGAGGAGATCTACATGCACCAGCCTGAAGGTTTTTCGAAGGAAAGAAGAACTTGGTGTGCAGATTGAAAAAGAGCTTGTATGGCCTCGAAACAAGCTCCAAGACAAGTGGTATAAGAAGTTCGAAAGCTTCATGCACAAGGAGAGTTTCCGGAAGTGCAACGCCGATCACCGTTGTTTCTTCAAAAGGTATAAGTCCAGTTATATCATTTTGCTACTTTATGTTGATGATATGCTAGTAGCGAGGTTCGAGATATGAATGAGATCATAAACTTAAAGAAGCAGTTGTCAAAAGAATTTGACATGAAGGACTTAGGCCCAACGAAAGAAGATTCTTGGAATGCAAATCACGAGAGATAAGCAAAAAGGAGTTTTGCAGTTATCTCAAGCGGAGTACATCAACCGTGTTTTGCAGAGATTCAACATGGACAATGCCAAACCAGTCAATACACCTTTGGCTTGCCATTTTCGTCTATCCAAGGATCAGTCTCCTCAAACGAAGGAAGAAGAAGAGTTAATGGCTAAGATTCCGTATGCTTCAGCCATTGGAAGTTTGATGTACGCGATGGTCCGTACGAGGCCGGACATTGGTCATGCAGTGGGAGTTGTAAGCAGATTCATGTCAAATCCAGGAAAAGCTCATTGGGAAGCGATCAAATGGATTCCGAGGTATCTACGAGGCACAACGGAAAAATGTCCGTATTTTAGAAAAGGAGATCTAAAATTGCAGGGCTACGTAGATGCGGACTTTGGAGGTGAAGTTGATCACCGAAGAAGCACCACTGGGTATGTGTTTACTTGTTGGAACTACAATTGTTAGTTGGATGTCACGGATACGTAAGATTGTTACTTTATCCACTACGTAGGCTGAGTATGTAGCAGTGACGAAGCCAAGTAAAGAATTGATATGGCTTCAAGGATTGTTGGCGAGTTGGGATTCATTCAAGAAAGGAGTGTTTTGCACGGTGATAGTCGAGTGCAATACATCCGGCAAAAAATTCAGCATTTCACTCTGGAACCAAACACATCGACATACGTTATCATTTCATCAGATCTCTACTTGAGGATGAGATGCTAACATTGAAGAAAATTGTGGGAAGTAAGAACCCAGCAGATATGCTAACAAAGGTGGTGACTATTGACAAACTGAAGTTATGCTCAACTTCAGTTAGCTTACAAGGATAACAGACAAGAGAAGACTACTATTGATCAAGGTGTGAGGACAAATTGAAATCGGTCCTCAAGTGGGAGATTGTTGGTCAAAGAAAGTGGGCAAGGGTGGCTGCAATTGGTCAAAGAAAGTGGGCAAGGGTGGCTGCCAAATTTTTTATGTAACCATGAGGTGCTCATGGGACATATTTTAATGTAATGCACAGTGCCAATTTTTTGCTATAAATTGGTCTTCTTCCTACAAGCAAGTGTATCCCCATCCCACACAAAATACTACTTCTCTTAGAGAAGAAAGAGTGGCACCAGTGAGAGGCAGAAAAACTAGAGAGTTTTAGTTTAGCTTCTGGGTGTAATTGGGTTGTGAGTTGTGAGTGTTTTGAGAGTGTTTTGTAAACACTTGTGTATTTTCTTTTCTCCCAGAAAGAGATCTGTAGTAGTCCGGAGACGTAGGCATTATTGGCCGAACTCCGTTATCAACTTGTGTGTGCAATTATTCCGCTTTTATTTCACTTTCACAGATCTGACCATATGGGAAGATTCAGCATATTTTTCCCAACATGTAATGTGTTTGCTCTACAATCAAGAAGTTAGTTAAGGCAAAAGTTGGACACATTATGGGTGTGTAGTTTCTACTTATTTTAACAAAAAAAAAAAGTGTATTTCTCTCTCTGATTAAACTTTTTAAAACAAACAGAAGTTATTTTGATAAGCTATTTTGGATTACTTACACAAATAAGTGCATACAGAAAAATAAAACTTTTTAGAATTATAATCAAACATAAAACAATTTCTATTTTATAAAAATTACTTAAATAAATAAAATAAAAAAACTCTTTATTTCGTACCTAAACAAATTCATCTTATATAAAAATTATTGGTAAATGTTTTTCTCTTGCACATGACTAGCACCATAATTAATAATTAGATGCTAATGATAAAAATTAAAGATAGATTATTGTGATATATATATATATATATATATATATATATATATATATATATATATATATATATATATATATATATATATGATATTTGTTAGGATTTTTCTTTTGAAATGGGATTCTTTGTAAAAAAACGAAAAAAAGGTAATGTATATTTTATTATTGACTCAGTTTTATTTGGATTGAAAATAGATTTGAAAGAATAAAAAAAAGTGAAAAAGAAAATAAAAATTGAGATTGTTTGAATTAAAAAAATATCAAGTAAAAAATTAAATTAATTTATTTATTATTAATATATTTTTATTATTTTAATATAATTTTTAATTATTTATTATTATAATAAAAAATATTTTTAAAAATATTTTTGGATATAATCTATTAAGGATATAATCGATTATAAAAAAAATTACTTGTTTTTTCTTCACCCTTTTGCGACAAAAAAAATTACCTTGATTCTATAAATTTTTTATATTAAAATGCATAAAATCGTCCTATTTCTTCGTGCTTTCTATTATTGGAAACAAACTTATCTTAGAGCAAGTTTGTTTGATGTATACTTCACTCTTTTGCGACAAAAAAAAATTACCTTGATTCTATAATTTTTTTTATATATTAAAATGCATAAAATCGTCCTATTTCTTCGTGCTTTCAATTATTGGAAACAAACTTATCTTAGAGCAAGTTTGTTTGATGTATGAGCTATAGTTCAAATCAACATTGCATATAATTTTAATTTCTCAATTTTCATAATTTATTATGAATTAATCATGTTTTTAGTTTCTGAAATAGAGAAAAAATCTGGTTTTAGTTTTTCAAATTTAAAGAAAAATATTTTAGTCCCTCAAAATAAAATAAAATAAAAATTAGTTTAGTCTTTGAACATTAAAATTAAGGAACTAAAATGATTTTCAATTTCATAAATTTAGTGTTTGAATGTCAATAATATTTTTTTTTCAATTTTTAGAAACAAAAATAATTTTATTTTTAAATTTGGAAGAACAAAATCAGATTCAATATAATTAAATATGTTATTATTTTAGACGAATCAAGTCTCGTTTCCAATGAAGTATAAAGAAAAATAATGAGGAACATGGGTCATCTAAAATCACGTTAAAATATGAACTAACGTAATTTTAAACAAAATGCTAAGGTAATCAATTTTTTTAAAAGTGTATGTAAATTTATATCTATCTCTAATATTTCAATATCAAAATTGATATCTTTTGATGAGATATTCTGAATTTGAAAATTGATTCGTATATTCTTATCTTTTCCAAACATTTTTTTTCTAAACACTTTTCTCCCTTCATTTCTTACCTGCTTCTTTTTTAGGTTATCTTTAGAAAGGTAACCCTACCAACAATTCAAGAAGACTAGATCACGTTTCTCAATTTTTTAATATTTCATTCAAAATGTATGTAGAGTTACTAGGATATTATAGAGTATATATATACATATAGTGGTGATACGGATCGAAGATATAAGTGAATATATATAGTGGTGATACTGATCGAAGATATAAGTGAATGGGGATAATTTAATTTTTTAAATAATATAAATTAATAATAATTAACATTATATACGAAATCAAAATATAAGTATTAATTGCGTACGGATCTAACAAATAGGTTCAAACATATAAGATAAAAGAATCAAAATAAAAAAATTTCACCTACTTAATAATAATTTTAACAAAATCAGATTTACGTTTTCATATATATATATATATATATATATATATATATATTATTAAAGAAATTTAATATTATTAATTTAACATATATATTTAATTTTAATCTATAAATTTGATAATAAATAAAAAAATCATGACAAATTTAATTAAGTTTTATTATTTATTATCCAAACTAATTCGGTAAAAATAAAATCACGTAAATAGGAGAATCTTATTTCTTAAAAAAACTAAACTCACGTTCTCTTATTCTTATATTATTATATTTTTTTTATATTATTGTTGGAGAGTTTTTCAGGTGAATTTTTTTTCTTTCTCATATCTTATGTTATCATCTTGAAGTTCATTCTTTAACATTTTATATAACTTGACCAAATTTTCACTTCATAAATTTATTCAACTAGGAATATGTGATTTTTTTTTATAACAATATCAAAGCAATTTATGAAACCAAGGACGAACAAGTATTTAAAATTTTATAAATAAAATATTTTAGAGAAATTCAAATTTAAATTAATAATTTTACGAAGGACTAAAAAACAAAAATCAAAATACACTAATTTTATAAGGATTCAAAATAAATTTAAACCTAAAATATTTAACATAATAGAATAATTATATTGTAACTTAATTCATACTGAGGTGTTATATTTTTCTTTATATTCATAGAGATAACTCAAACAATCCATAACTTTTTATTATTATTATTATTATTATAAAATCATCATATTCAAATTTGTTATTTCAAAATAAACTTTAGAAGTTACAACAATTTGATTTCAATGGTGTGAAAGAGAGCTTTTAATCTAGTAAAAGGTTTGATTGTTATATAATTTTATTTAGAATATCAAATAATTTTAACATTTTTTAAATTAATATAATATAAAGAACAAATAAGATATAAATCAATCATGTAAAAGAATATAACATAATTTTTAATCTAAAATCTCATAACGTTATTAGTATTTTTTTACTTATAAAATACTTAACTTTTTTATTTATACTTAACGTAAGATTTAAAATTACATTTATATCCTCAATAATTTCTCCTTATTTTCTATGTCAAACACCTCAAACTAAGATAAAGAATCATTTACATTCCTTTTCATTTCTTTGTTAAGATCACAATTCTTTCTCATTTACAAAGAAATAACACTATTAGAAATTTGAGTTTAAAATTGAAACCCGAAATATCTCTTAAAACTAAGGTAGAATATTCAATAGTCTTAATCTTATAACATCATCATCAAATATAGATACTCATTCATGATTGTTAATCTAATAGTCCTTGAAATTCATTCAAATAATCTAAAATGGAAGAACATTCCATGTACCTCAAATTCATCAAGTAATTTAACAAATACAACTTATTCTTACCTATCTTAGAAGTATACAATGACTCAATCACTAGTACAGAAATCACTTTTAACATCGGGTTTTCCACATCGGTTCTTTAAGAACGGATGTAGAAGGGAACCGATGTAGAAAGTCTTTTTATAAAATTAAGAAAATTGTTACTGGCAGGATTCGAACCCAATACCTTAAAGTCGGAGGCTGATACTCCAACCACTAAGCTACCAAGATTTTCTAATAATAACTTATACATAAATTATATTTATATACAAATAAAAATGTATATCCATGTAAATATATAAATATAAAATATATAAATACAAATACAAATATATTTATATATTTATATGTTGGATGTGAGAGCGCGCTCGAGAGTAAAAGTGTGTGTCAAGTGAGTTTTCAAAATTTGATGTCAAATTTGTGAGCAAGTTTCTTTATATGAATTTATAATTTAATGATAGAATATAATCTTTATAATTTATTTATAATAATATAGAATATAATCTTTATAATTAATTTATATAATGATATAAAATAAAGAAAAAAATATTTTATATCATTATATAAATAAATTATAAAGATTATATTTTGTCATTAAGTTATAATCCATATAAAGAGACCCGCTCACAAATTTGACATCAAATTTTAAAAATTCACTCGACACACACTTTCATCCTCGAGCGCGTCCTCACATCCAATATATAAATATATAAATATATTTGTATTTGTATTTATATATTTTATATTTATATATTTACATGGATATACATTTGTATTTGTATATAAATATAATTTATGTATAAGTTTTTATCGAAAAATCCTGGTAGCTTAGTGGTTGGAGTATCAGTCTCCGACTCTAAGGTACTGGGTTCGAATCTTGCCAGTGACAATTCTCTTAATCCGATAATAATTCAAATTCCTAAAAAATATAAATAATAAAAATATAATATAAAAGGGTTATAAAAGGGAGAATATATAGGGTAATTAGAGATGTTTTATGAATAAATAAAATAAAAAAAATATTAGACTTTCTACATCGGTTCCTTACAATCGATGTGGAAAGTCACACTTTCTACATCGGTTGTATCTACATCGGTTCTAGAACCGATGTTAAAAGTCCCCGGGAACCGATGTTAAAAGCCTATTTTGTACTAGTGAATTTTCTCTCACCTAGTTTTAGCATTAGTCTCTTTTTCAATTTGATTATAAACATTGTTAAATAAAACTACACAATTGTTCGAGTTCAAAGTCTCATAATTCTTTAGACATAGACTCTGAGTTTTGAGTAGGAAAGACTAGAAGATGCAATTTTTTTCACAAAACAATATGTCTTTCATCTTACCCTTCCACAAATGAGAATTTGTACCATTCAAAACAATCATCTTTGTATTTGCATTCATCATTCAAGCAAGTAAATTTAGCTTTAAATCAAAGCTCTAATACCACTTTGATAGGAAAAACAACAATAATAAATAACAAAAATTACAAAAGCCTGTAGCGAAAATAATTTCTCTAACTTGCAAAAACCAATTAGGAGTAACAACAAACAATGGTAATGACAATTTGTAAAGATATATAAATATTTTAACATAGAAAAATCTTCTATACAAGAAGTAAAACCTCACGGGTACAAACCTATTAATTGGGTTCTACTAAGATCAAATAAAAGTAGAGAGAATTTTGTTAGACAAATGATATCTAGAGGGGGGTGAATAGATGCACAAATTAAAATATATGCCAAATTAAAAATTTATTTTATGATGTCCAATATTTATTAATTCAATTTTAATTATCAAATTGAACAAAGATAAAGTGGAAGAAATATAATCAGAGAGATAAAATATCAACAAGATAGAGAAAGATAGAGATAAAAATAAGGGGTGTAAGGAGAGTAATGCAGTGAAAAAGAGTTAAGGGAAAGAGAATAACACATAGTGATTTATATTGCTTCTGGTATAGTCAACCCTACATCCAGTTCCCAGTCAACTCTTAACACAAGAGTGACCCCAATTCACTATCTTTTAAATTCAGTCTACAAATTACAATCAACTCAGCAAAAAGCAAACTAATTCAAAAGACAATCACCTCCTTAGAAACCCACTAAGGATGAACACCTCCCTAGAATCCCACTAGGGATGAACACCTCCTCTGAATAAATCAAAGGATGAAAACACCTCCCAGAACAAATCAAAGGGATGGATAGTTTCCACATAGGAAACCCTGAAAAAAACACAACAGAATGATAGTGACTACTTAAACCCTAAATAGGGAATTTAACAATCAACCACTTAAGCCCACAAAGGATGAAGGTAATAAAATAAGAACAGTCACACCTGGGTAATGGAGACAACAAATTGTAGAAGCTTGTAGAATGCCAACCTCCAAAAACAAGTGTGATTAACAATAAAAGCATAGTAGGCAATGGAGAAGAGGGTTTTCTCAAAACATGTCAAATATCTCTGTTATCTTGCTCAAAATTCTTTTCTCAAAACTGATTAAATGTTAATTGTATTTTCGAATTTTGTAATTGTGTGTTTTTTTTATTTTTCATCAAAACTCATTTAAATAGGAAAGTAACATCAGAAAATAATCGTTGGTCGTTAATACTTTCGTAGAGAAAAAAATCAGGATGTATTTAAAAGCATTTATTCATCAAAATAGATATTTTTTAAATTTGAACTACCATAATTGATTATGTTACCAGTATAATCAATTATGACAGAGAAAATTATTTTTCCATTTCTGATGCATCATAATTGATTATGATAGTGAAAAAATTATGTTATGAAATTTTATCATACTTGTGCTTTGGAGGCTTAAGCATAATATTACTTCATCAACTTGTACCTCCATATCCAGTATTCTAAGACTCTATCTAGTCTTCAGGAATCATCTTGGACTTGCTTGAATAGAATATTTATCAAATCATATCTTGGGTTTGCTTGAGTCTTGAATGTTGTTGACTTGAATCATCATCAAAATCAACTATTGGAAATGTAGAGACATGTTTCACATTGCCATCAATCTCCCCCTCATTGCTTTCAATCTCCCCCTTTTTGATAATGATCAAGGAAACACCTAAAATGAATTAAAATGTTTGACTTTATATAGTCAGCTCAAGATTAGCACAAATTTGCATCGTATAGTGTAGCATAGATTTGTATCAAGTGTCAGAGTCTCTTAATCTTCCCCTGGATATATTAATAACAAGACTCCCCCTAACTCATATGAGCAAAGACTTCTCTTAATTCCGCCTGTTTAATTCAGAGATAGGAATGAATTTCACACGGATTTTAATTCATAAAAAAATCTCCCCATGTTTCATTGATAATCATAAAAAAAATCTCCCCCTGTTTTACGCAGATCAAAATCTCTCCCTATTTTATTGATAATTATGAAAATATTGCAATAGAAATTGAGCACAAATTTGTACAGATTAGTACATAAATCAAGGTAGAGAAGATAATGTGTCACAAAATGTCATAGAGAAGAATATCATATTAAGGAGGCAATATCTAGGATACCCAAGGCAAATGAAGAGAGAGAAAGATAGGGAAATAGAATGATTATAGAGATAATTAAATGGAATGTAGTAGTTTTCCCCAATTGCAGTCTTTTTATTAAGGCAACTTTTCAATTCAAATTCAAATTCACTCATATTCTAAATTTCAAATTTTAAATTCAAATTGCAACAAATTTCAAATTCAAATTCCAACAAATTCCAAATTTCTAAATTCAAATTCACTCAAATTCCAAATTTTCAAATTTTAAACTTTCAAATTTCAAAACTTTCAAAATTCAGACTTTCAAATTTCAAAAAATAATTTCAAATTTTCATAAATTAAATTTTCAAAATTCAAACTTTCAAATTTCAAATTTTCAAAATTCAAACTTTCAAATTTCTAAGTTGGTTAATAATCGAATTTATGTGACAAATAAGTGCATATATTTAATGCAGAGGCATGAGAGACAAGAATAAACTTATCTTTGTGATATTTTCCTGTTCATCCAGCTTGTTCCTGTACACCCATTTAGCTCCAACAACCTGCATTGATTTCTTATCCTTGATAATCACCTACAATATCAACATACAAATCTAGGTACCCTTTCATCATCTTTGTGTCATTAAAAAGTTAGTAGAATCACAAGTCTCTGCCATAAGATTAAGGATAAAATAATAGAACCATGATGTAATTAATATTTTTTTTAACTTTCAAAAGTTTTCTGTCATAATCGATTATCACAACACCTTCAGAATCAACATAATTGAATATGACTGTAAGAAAATAATTTTCCAAAAATTCATAATCCATTAGATGCTCAAACTATCATCTAGACATGTATAAATGTTTTGTTCCTTTAGGCACCCATTCATATTTGCCATTAGATATGCCAAAATGTTTTATGTAACATCTATTTGATGTATGGCCTAATTTCATGCAATAAAAACATGTTGGTTTTCTTTGAAGAGGTCTAAATGAGTTTCTTAAAGTTCTTAAAACTGGCTTCACATCTGTTTTCCTTGACTCTTTCAAAAAAATGGTTTTATGAGGTTCTAGACTTTCTTTGGGTTTGTAACCAAGTCCAACTTTGCTAGAATTCCCTCTTTGATAACCTAATATACAATCAAGATTTTCAGAAGATTTTGAAAACTTGCTCATTATTTTCTCTAACTTGAAAATCTCATTTTCCAAATGATTACAATTTTCACAAGGTTTAGCAACTTCTTTAATTTTAGACAAAGTTTTAAATTTCTCAACATTTTTCTTTAAAGCACTCATTTTCTTTTTCAAGAATACCAACAATATTTTCTAATGCATTAAAATTTTGTCTAAGTGCATTGTATTTCTTAGATAACTTGGTAAAACCTTCATACATATCTTGATATTATTTAAACAACTCATCATATTCATTTAAGGATTTTGTACTGCTTACCTGTGATGAGGTTTCTTGCGATGAGGCTTCATCATCACTTTTTGCCATAAAGCAAATATTTGCTTATTCTTCTTCATCACTGTTTTCGGAAAAACTCTCTTGTGTTGTGGAAGAATCATTATCCTCCCAATCAATATAAGATTTGTGTTTTCTCTTATAGATATCGTTCTTCTCTTTCTTCACATATTTCTTTTCTTTCTTAAGTTCCGGACAGTCTGGTTTGATATGGTCATGTTTTCCACATTCATTGCAATGATATTTATTTTTTTTCTCCTTTATTTGCTGTCTCTTTTTTCCTGTTCTTCATAAAGCGAGAGAAAATTGTTTAACAAAAAGAGACATATCGGAATCTGAAAACTTACCTTCATTTTCTCTTTCATCTTGTGAAGATTTTTCTGCTTTTAGAACTATCGTCTTGGCTTGATTTTGTTCACCATTTTTTAACCTTTGTAGCTCCATCTCATGTTCTCGTAACTTTCCAAATAGAATATTCATTTCTATGAGATCCTTTGATTCTGTAATAGCAGTGACCTTTGGTTGTTAATTCATGTCTAAGGATTTCAAGATCTTTGTGTTCAACTTTTCATTGTCAAAACTCTTTCCTAATGCTTTCAAGTGATTTACTATATGTGTGAAGCGTGTCTAGAAATCTAATATGCTTTCATTTGTTAGACAAATGACATCTAGATGGGGGTGAATAGATGCACAAATTTTAATAGATGTCAAATTAAAAATTTATTTGTGAATCAATAATTTGTTTGAATACAGATAAAGCGGAAGTAATAATATAATTAGGAAAAGAGAAAGAGATAAGGGAAAGAGAAGAGTACACAGTGATTTATACTGGTTCGGGTATAGCCAACCCTACATCCAATTCCTAGTAA
This sequence comes from Sphenostylis stenocarpa, assembly GCA_963425845.1. Classification (NCBI taxonomy): domain Eukaryota; kingdom Viridiplantae; phylum Streptophyta; class Magnoliopsida; order Fabales; family Fabaceae; genus Sphenostylis; species Sphenostylis stenocarpa. The sequence goes on along the minus strand of OY731403.1, from coordinate 79,686,740 downwards.
ACTCTTAACACAAGAGTGAATCCCAATTCACTATCTTTCAAATTCAGTTTACAAATTACAATCAACTCAGCAGAAGAACTAGTAAAACGTAAATTAATTAAAAAGACAATCACCTTCATAGAAACCCACTAAGGATGAACACCTCCCTAGAATCCCACTAGGGATGAACACCTCCTCTGAACAAATCAAAGGATGAAAAACACCTCCTTAGAATCCCACTAAGGATGAACACCTCCCTAGAATCACACTAGGGATGAACACCTCCCTGAACAAATCAAAGGGATGAAAACACCTCCTAAACCCACAAAGGATGAAGGAGTAAGATAAGAACAATCACACCTGGGTAATGGAGACAACAAATTGTAGAAGCCTACAGAATGCCAATCTCCAAGAACAAGTGTGATTAACAATGAAAGCACAGAAGGCAGTAGAGAAAAGGGTTTTCTCAGAAGGTGTAAAATATCTTTGTTACCTTGCTCAGAATTTTTTTCTCAAAACTGATTGAATGTAAATTGTATTTTCGAATTCTGTAATTGTGTGTTTTTATTTTTTCATCAAAACTTAATTAAATAGAAAAATAACATCAGAAAATGGTCGTTGGACATTAATATTTTCGTGAATAAAAATAAGGATATATTCAAAAACATTTATTCTTCAAAACAAATATATTTTTCAAATTTGAATTGCCATAATTGATTATGTTACCAGTATAATCAATTATGACAGAGAAAATCATTTTCCATTTCTGATGTATCATAATTTATTATGACAGAGAAAAATATTATGTTATGAATTTTATCACACTTGTGCTTTGGAGACTTATGCATAATATTACTTCATCAACTTGTACCTCCATATCCAATATTCTAAGACTCTATCTAGTCTTCAGGAATCATCTTGGGCTTGCTTGAATCATCATCTTTATCAAAAACATATCTTGGCATGTAGGGAAATGTTTCACATTGTCACCAACGTCTTAAATTTAGCTTGTCCTTAATTCATCTTGAATGGTGTTGACTTGAATCATCATCAAAATCATCTCTTGGGAATGTAGGGACATTTCCATCAATTTCCCCCTCATTTCTTTCAATCTCCCCCTTTTTGATGATGATCAAGGGAACACCTAAAATGAATTAAAATGCTTGACTCTATATAGCCAATTCAAGATTAGCACAACATAGTATAACACAGATTAGCACAGATTTGTATCAAGTGTCAGAGTCTCTTAATCTCCCCCTGGATATATTAATAACAAGACTCCCCCTAACTCATATGAGCAAAGACTTCTCTTAACTCCCCTTGTTTAATTTAGAGACAGGAATGAATTTCACACAGATTTTAATTCATCAAAAAATCTCCCCCTGTTTCATTGATAATCATAAAAAATATTATAAGAGAAAAAAAATCTCCTCCTATTTCACACAGATTAATATCATCAAAATATCTCCCTGTTTCATTGATAATTATGAAACATATTGCAATAGAAATTGAAAACAAATTTGCACATATTAGTACATAAATCAAGGTGGAGAAGATAATGCATTACAAAGTGTCATAGAGAAGAACATCATATTAAGGAGGCAATATCTAGGATACCCAAGACAAATGAAGAGAGAGAAATATAGGGGAATAGAATGATTGTAGAGATAATGGAATGAAATGCAGTAGTTTCCCCCAATTGCAGTCTTCTTATTTAGGCAGCTTTCAAATTCAAATTCACTCATATTCCAGATTTCAAATTTCAAATTGCAACATATTTCAAATTCAAATTCTAACAAATTCCAAATTTCAAATTCAAATTTCTAATCCCAAATTTCAAATTCAAATTCAAATTTCAAATTCCAATTCAAATTCAATTTCAAAAATCTCAAACTGCAAAAATTTCAAATTTCAAAATCTCAAACTACAAAATTTCAAATTTCAAAAATCTCAAATTAAAAAATATCAAATTTCAAAAATCTCATACTGCAAATTTAAAAAAAATCTCAAACTGCAAAATTTCAAACTTTAATAATTTCAAATTTTCATAAATTCAAATTTTCAAAATTCAAATTTTCAAATTTCACTACAAGAAAAATTCATTTTAGTGACCGAGCTAATGTCAAAAAATCGGTCGTTAATCGAGTTAGCGACCGAAAAGCGTCGTCGCAAAAAGCCAAGTCGCTAATGTGTTAGCAACCGATTTTCATTTCGGTCGCAAAATAGCGACCGATTTTATTTCGAGTCGCAAAATAGCGACCGAAATTAATATATCCAATTGGTCGCTAAATCGGTGACAAAGTTAAAAAATAGCGACCGATTTAGATCGGTCGCTAAATCAATGACTAAGTTAAAAAAAATAGCAATCGATTTAAATCGGTCGCTAAATCAATAACAATGTTAATTATTTTTATTTATTTCCTCTACCTCTTTTTATATCTTTTAGATTGTTAGGATTTGAACCCAGTACCTTAGAGATAGAGACTGAAACTCCAACCACTGATCTACTAGGATTTTTTAATAATAACTTACAAATAAATTATATTTATATACAAATAAATGTATATCCATATAAATATATAAATATAAAATGTATAAATAAAAATATATTTACATATTTTAATATATATTTAAATATTGATATATTTATATCTTTATATATTTATATCTTTATATTTTTACATATATTTATATTTTTCCATATTTATATATAAAGATATTAGTTTTGTATATAAATAATATTATAATATAGTATATTATACTATTAGTATAGTATACAAATTATATATTAGTATAGTATAGTATACAAATTATTAATTTTGTAATTTATATACAATGAAAATAATATAATGGTATATTAGTATAGTATATTTGTATTCTAATTTTTAATTAAATTAAAATTATGCTAATAATGTATAATAATATATGAGGGGATAATAAATTTAATCCAATTACTTTTATAAATATATAAATATAAAATCTATAAAATATTAAAAATGATATTATATTTTTAAAAACAAATATTAGAAAAAGGTTTAAAAACATATATAAATTATATTTATATGTCCAAAATATTAAAGATATCCACATTTAAAAAAATACTAAAAAATATTAAAAATTATACTTTAAATTGATGAAAATATTTTAAAAAAGTTATATTTATTAAAGTATTAAAAAATAATTTGTAATATATAAATTAAAAAAATTATCATTAAATTTTTTAAAAATTATTAGTTTTGTAATTTATACACAATAAAAATAAATTACAAATATTATAACTTAGTGATATATTAATATAATATAATATATTTGTATTCTAATTTTTAATTAAACTAAAATTACGCTAATAATGTATAATAATATATGAGGGGATAATATTGATATATATATATATATATATATATATATATATATTTATATATTTATATATTTAAATATTTAAATATTTATATTTTGATATATTTATATATTTATTTATATTCTTATACATTTATATCTTTATATATTTATATATTTGAAAAAAAAAATTTAAAAATTATATTTTAAAAATAAATATTAGAAAAAGATTTAAAAATATATATAAATTATATTTACATGTACAAAATATTAAAGATATATATTTATATCTTTACATATTTATATATTTATATCTTTATATTTTATATCTTTATATCTTTACATATATTTATATCTTTCCATATATTTATATCTTTATATCTTTATATATTTATATATTTATATCTTTATATATATATATATATATATATATTTATATCTTTATATATTTATAAACCTATAAATACAAATATATTTATATATTTTAATATATATTTAAATATTGATATATTGATATATTAACATATTTATATATTTATATATTTACATATTTATATATTTACATATTTATATATTTACATATTTATATATTTACATATTTATATATTTACATATTTATATATTTACATATTTATATATTTACATATTTATATATTTACATATTTATATATTTACATATTTATATATTTATATATTTATTTATATCTTTATATATTTATATCTTTATATATTTATATCTTTATATCTTTATATATTTAAGAAAAAATTAAAAATTAAAATATTAAATTTTAAAATAATATTTTATTTTTAAAAAATAATATTAGAAAAAGGTTTACAAATATATATATATAAATTATATTTACATATACAAAATATTAAAGATATATATATTTATATCTTTACATATTTATATATTTATATCTTTATATTTTTACATATATTTATATCTTTATATTTTTACATATATTTATATCTTTTCATATTTATATATTTATATATAAAGATATTAGTTTTGTATACAAATAATATTATAATATAGTATATTATACTATTAGTATAGTATACAAATAATATATTAGTATAGTATAATATACAAATTATTAATTTTGTAGAAATTTTTTCTACGATAGCACATATTCGTTTTTTAATTACTCGAGATAGCATACTGTAGGTTTTATTTACCTAGATCGCACAATTTTTTGTTAAGTTATCTGGATAACACAATTTTTTGTTAAGTTGAGAATTCGATTTTCCGAATACGAAACCTAAACGTAATTGTATTTTATAATTTTTCCAAACAATTTAGAATTCGATTTTTCGACAACCGAATTCTGAATAGTTTTCTTTTTATTTTGTTAAAAAAAAACTAACTATATATATATATATATATATATATATATATATAATATGTTATAATATTTTATTTAACATTTATAGTTTTAAATTAGGTATTTAAAAAGATTTGTATATTTCTAAAATTAATCGATTATTTAAAAAAATGACTCATTCTCGTATGAAAAAACTAATCGATTACTTTTTGAAATAATCGATTAGTTTTTTGAATAGTTAAAATATATATATATATATATATATATATTATAGAAATAAAAATAAGTTATACTTTGGAGAATAAATATATATATATATATATATATATATTAAAATATAATTTATTTTTAAGTTGATAATTTTTATTTTTTTTATGTAAATTTTATATATAAAATTAATTTAGAGTTCATATATGTAATTTTAATTTATGTAATATATATATATATATATATATATATATATATATATATATATATAGTTTATATAATATATATAATTTATTTAACATTAAAAATAGTTATATTTTTATTAATTTTATAATCATAATTTTTTTAAGGTTATAATTTTAAATATAATTTTTTTAACTTTATATTTATAATTTATATAATATATATAATTTAAAATAATTATTTTTATTAATTTTAAGTTGCTATATTTTTTATTTATAATTATTTAATATATATTTGAAAAACTAATTCATTATTTAAAAATTAATTAATTGTTTAAAAAAAATAATTGATTCTCATCAAGTATGAAAAAATCAAGTATGAAAAAACTAATCAATTACTTTTTAAAAAAATCGATTAGTTTTTTAAATAGTTAAAATATATATATATATATATATATATATATATATATATTATTATAGAAATGAAAATAATTTATACTTTGGAGAATAAATATATATATATATATATATATATATATATATATATATTAAAATATAATATATTTTTAAGTTGATAATTTTTATTTTTATTTATGTAAATTTTATATATAAAATTAATTTAGAGTTCATATATGTAATTTTAATTTATGTAATATATATATATATATATATATAATTTATATAATATATATAATTTATTTAACATTAAAAATAGTTATATTTTTATTAATTTTATAATCATAATTTTTTTAAGGTTATAATTTTAAATATAATTTTTTAACTTTGTATTTATAATTTATATAATATATATAATTTAAAAATAATTTTTTTTAATTTTAATTTGATATATTTTTTTATTTATAATTATTTAATATATATTTGAAAAACTAATTGATTATTTAAAAACTAATCAATTATTTTAAAAAAATAACCTAGGTTCTCAAGTATGAAAAATTAATCGATTACTTTTTGATATAATCGATCAATTTTTTAACTATAATAGCGGTTAATGTGGAATCGCTCTTATATGTGAACATATAATAGCGGTTATACTTGGAACCACTATCATATAGTCACTTTTAAGAGCGGTTAAACTAGAACCGCTATCATACAATCACTTTTAAGAGCGGTGAAACTAAAACCGCTATCATATATATATTTTACATAAATTAGAATGATAATTATCAACTTGAAAATAATTTATATTTAATATATATATATATATATATATATATATATATTCTAAAATATAATTTATTTTAATTTCTATAATATATATATATATATATATATAAATGAAAATAAGTTATATTTTGGAATATATATTTTATATTATAGTAATTAATATAAATTATATTTTAGAATATATATATATATATATATATATATATATATATTTTTGATATATTTATATATTTACATATTTATATATTTACATATTTATATATTTACATATTTATATATTTATATATTTATATATTGATATATTTATATTGATATATTGATATATTGATATATTGATATATTGATATATTTATATATTTATATATTTATATATTTATATATTTATATATTTATATATTTATATATTTATATATTTATATATTTATATATTTATATATTTATATATTTATATATTTATATATTTATATATTTATATATTTATATATTTATATATTTATATATTTATATATTTATATATTTATATATTTATATATTTATATATTTATATATTTATATATTTATATATTTATATATTTATATATTTATATATTTATATATTTATATATTTATATATTTATATATTTATATATTTATATATTTATATATTTATATATTTATATATTTATATATTTATATATTTATATATTTATATATTTATATATTTACATATTTATATCTTTATATATTTATATATTTAAGAAAAAATTAAAAATTTAAATATTAAATTTTAAAATAATGTTTTATTTTTAAAAACAAATATTAGAAAAAGGTTTAAAAATATATATAAATTATATTTACATGTACAAAATATTAAGGATATATATTTATATCTTTACATATTTATATATTTGTATCTTTATATATTTATATATTTATATCTTTATATTTTTACATATATTTATATCTTTATATTTTTACATATATTTATATCTTTCCATATTTATATATTTATATATAAAGATATAAAGATATTAGTTTTGTATACAAATAATATTATAGTATAGTATATTATACTATTAGTATAGTATTGTTTCCGGTGGAATTTCGATCGATTTCGATTCTAAAGGTCCTAATCAAAATTCTACCACGTAAGTTCTTTTTACTTAGGCTAGCAATTTGACTTTCAATCGAAGACGTGTATGAGAATCGGACAGGATATCGAAAGTGCTATTTTTTAGTATTTTATATTTAAAATACCGAAAGCAGTAAAAGTATCGAATCGAGAAACGGAATATTAAATTACGAGGAAATGTAAAGTACGAAAACCCCAAATTTGCATTAATTGTAAATGACAAGAAATCGAAAACAGCGCAAAAATGACAAAAAATCGAGATTGCAAGAAAAGTAACTGATAGGAAATCGAGATTTGCAGAATGTTAAATGACAGGGAAACTTAAATGCAGAACATTAAACTTTCATTGAATTGAAATGACAAGGAATCGAAAGTACAGAAACGTAAAACTGCTGAAATTAAGTTGCATCAAAGTAAATTACCAGGAAAAATACAGAAAGCGGTAAATGTACTCAGTGAGCAAGGAAATCCAGATTGCCAGAAGCTTCATGGTGTTCGTCGTTTCTCCGGTAGACTTTTCACTACTGATTCTGTTCTCTGCCAATTTCCCCTCCCCCTTTGTTCCTTCCTCCTTTGCTCTATTTATAGGGCATTGTTCAAACCCTCCAAGAGCGGTTAACACGATCTGCTACCACGTTCTACGTGCGTATGGCGGTTTATCTTCTATAGTTTCTCACGTTCTCACGATCTTCGACTTTTTTCCATGGTTTCGAAACCGCTCTCTATACGTGCGTTTGACTTACTTCCTTTCACGATTTGGCCAAAGTCTCGATGTCCACATTGGCTTTCTTCACTCTCGATTTTGTGTTTTCGAGAACTTCAAATTGCTTACGATTCCTTTTTAACCTTGGTCTCATATGACTTAGTTTTTATTCGACAACAGGCATTTGGTTATCATTCACTCGATTCTCGATTGTGCTTCTCGATGCTATATGCTACGTACTTCTAATTAGACATCGAATGAATTTTTGTTTATCTTATCGAGTCACATATTTTTCCTTCATTTTCGATCACTTTTCTCGATTTGCCACTAACAAAATGCCCCCTTGGAAGAATATGAATAGTTTGTTTATATTCTTTCAATATTCCCGCCTTAGTGTTTGGAGGCCCACATAACTTTAGGGTTTAGGGTTTCTGGGTTTTTAGGTTTTAAAGGGTTTTAGGTTACTTTTTGCTTTACGTCGCCATCATATCAGTCTGCTGCCTTATAGTACAAGCAACATTAATTACCTTTCACCTCCGTCGTTCCCAACTCCCTAGGCGATTTTCCCCTTAACCTCTCCCTTGGTCTTTATTCTGGTTTTTACGCGAACTTTTACCCTCTGCCTACACCTCCATCGTCTTCCTTGAGTTCTTGTCTTCATCCTTGCTACCTCATCCGTTAACCTCTCTCTTTCTATTCTCCTACGTTTACTGAAATGGCTACCTCGTCAAAATCTTTTGACTTTTCCGCTCCACCCCTTTCCTCATTGCCTTCTAACCTGTTGGAGATCAACAACCAGAGGTTCGCTCCAGTCCCTTTGATGGAGGAGGCTTCCCGCAAAATTGCTGAGACGCAGGTACTTATTCCTTATATTGCTGAGGGTGTTAATTTTGCTTTCGGGGGTCCTCTTCGTCCTATAGATGGAATTTTCACTCCCCTCAACCTCTCAACTAGTCCGGCTCTTGTACACCAACTTGAAGTTAGGGTTGATTTTTTGAATCTTACCTCTAAGGTGTATAGGACAGGCCCTCCTTCCAAAAAACCCTTGTATATTAGATGGTTCGATAGGGTTAAAGCTAAGTTCGGGAACCACTAGAGAAGCGTGAGAATTTTCGATTTTTTGCACCTGTCTCGATGTGACCTGTCTTATTTGGATATGGCCATGTTTCTGTCCACTGTTCATTTGTGGAATAAGGACTTACACGCTTTGGAATTACCCTGCGGTCCTCTTTCGCCCACCCTTTTCGAAATTGCGGCTATTACTAGGTTGAAGCCTATAGGGGAAAAGTATTTTAAGGGTGCATGTCCTTCGAGTAGTTCTTTGAGGTCTAAAATCGATTGGGAATCGAAGGCCTACGGACATTTTCTTGAGAAGCACTTCGTCGATGACGATTCAATGGCTGTGATTGACGAAGAACACATAGCCTTTTTGGTATATTGGCTATGTACCCATGTTTTTTGCCCCCGATCCATCCAAATCTCCTCTCATCTGTTTGACCTTGCATATCTCCTACACGTAGGCCAGCCTAGGATATGTTTAGCTAAGCTTTTATTAGCCCATGTATATACCGCTTTCGACGAGGCTGTCGAAATTTTGAGCACTCCTAAAGCGTCGGGAAATTTTTCTGGCCCCATTTGGTTTGTACAGTTATGGTTAAACTCTATTTTTGAGAGCATCCTTCCCCTATCTTCCACCATTCCCCCAAGTGTGAATATAGAAGGTGCTCGATTATCTTCTCGTCATCCTCACCAAAAGCCTGATGAAGCAGCCTATTGTAGATATCTTAATTTTTTGTTGACAAGGTTTACTTTCGATTCGACTTTGGCTCCCTTTACTACTGGACAAATAAGTGACCAACTCAGGGGACCAATTTGGTTTAAGTCAAGGTTCCCTGCCTCGACTCCTAGGTTGCAATCGGAATTAATCGATGTATGGAGCAATTATTTGACCCATGACGTATTGGTATCGGGTTTTCAGGCTAAAGATTTTAAGTTTATAACTTACTACCCCCAGCTCTTTTCGAGGCAGTTTGGTCTGAGCCAGTCCTTGCCTTTCTTCCCCCTCGATACTTCCCCAAGGTCCAAACTAACAGAATCCACGATTAGTCGGGAGCTCGTCAAGCTTTTACCAAAAACCCCGATGCATTTTTACCCCTATGCTTTCGAGTCAAATTATTTGTCTACTGTGGGTTTTTCTCAATGGTGGGCCGGTTGGTTCTCGAGTAGTCATGCTTGCTTTTGATGAAGTTCGACGAACCGATCTGTTCATCCTTCTCTTGTGTTGCGGGACAAGTCGAAAGCGAAGAAAGGTACACACTTCCACTGTCTCCAAATATCTCGATTCGAGAATTTTTATCAAATATGTTATACCCCACTAAAACTAGAATCGACCTTTTATGATGCTGTCATTTCCTTATCCCATAAAACAGATACCAATAGATCGAACCGCAAAATAATTAATCCCTTAGGAAAAACCCCTTTTGAAATGTATTGTCCCGATCGCCTTCCCACTTTTCCTACAGCACCTTTTGGACTCGCCAAACCTTTAACTCATCCCAAATGGGTTCGAGAATTGAGAACCCTTAAAGAAACACTTCGCCCAAAACCCAAAAACAAAGACATTTCTGTATCGAAAATGTTTTACTTTCCTTACCTTAACCTCCCCGAAGACCTCCTGCCTCCTTGGCTAGTACATATCGATCGAGTCAAAATTTTGACTCCATCACCTTTTGGTGAGGCTTTACCGTCTTTTCATATATTTTTTTAATTCTGTATGTTAGAAACTAACTATCTTCATTTCTCGACAGTTTCAAAATCTACTAAGGTAGTCGCTTTCGAAAAGGTGCAAGAGAAGGAAAAAGAAAAGGACTGGGAGTCCTCCGATGAGTCGGACCCCTCGGCTTTAGTCCGAAAGCGCAAACAATCGGCCACCATCTCTACATCTTCGAAGAAATCGAAGGTTCTTTTCGATCTTTTACTATTTCTCATTCATTTCTGTTTTTGGTTGGTACACTTAGAATTCTTATACCTATTTCTTTTCGATTTTTGATCTACAGAAACGAAAGTCAAGGAGTCCTCGATCCGTCCAACCACCTCTTGATCCATTGTCGACGGACTCCAACACAATCCCTTCCACGGGCAAAACCACCCCCACTACTCATTCGAGTCATGTAAGTCGTCTTTTCTGCATAAAAAAAAATTTATATATTGATTTTGATGAAGTTTATAACATGAATTTGGAATTCGACATTTCCAGGATCGTCCATCGGCGACCTTATCGACCAACGTCGATTTTGTACCTCCCTCCCCAACACTTGTTCTCGAGGTACAACTTTTAAACATTTCTATGTATCTTTTGACTTGTACATATTTCCTTTTCTAATTCTCTGTTTCGATTTATAGCAATCGAGGTCTGTACAAAGTCCTCCCCTTGCCTCGACACCACTTGCTCTACCTCCCCTGGTATTTTCCCTTTTTTCTTCACTATTCGATTTTTCCGGTTCGATTTGCTTTTTTATAAGTTTTCAACTCACTCGATTTATTTTCTTTGCGGTAAATATCCCTATCGTCCACGTCCGGGATTCTCCATCTCCCACCACTACGGAGCAAATGGGTTCCCACCCATTCTCGATGCCCGTGGTCGAGCCGATCTCGCCAACGGTGCCCATGCTCGACGAGCCCACTTCCGGCAATGTGCCGGAGTATCGAGCCGCTATCGAGGAAGATCCTTTCTCGATCCTCGATATTCACGGTATCGAGCGGCGCCACTTCCTCAAGCCACTCTCCTCAACCACCTGTCGTCTCGGCCGAAGGAGCATATCAGCTAAAACATCGCTTCAGAGCTTTCTTTTACTCTTCCCCTCTGGAGGCTTTGGTAGAGTCTTTCGACAAGAAACGACTCTTCAAAGAGATTTTGGCCTCAATTGAGACTTTCCCTGAAGGGGTTCTTCCAAGAGGTTTTGATGAAGAGGTTGCAGCGGCCACCAATCTGTTCAATCAGGCCTACGCTGCAAGGAAGAAGAAGCAGTCGATAACGACTAAATTATCTGACGTCTCTTCTTTCCAGATCGAGAAGTCGAATTTATTGAAGACTCAGAAGCTCGATCGAGAGGAGACACTGAAAGAGATGACTTCAGTCGAGACTGAAATCGGAGAATTGAAGAAGAGGCTACTACAGCTGGAATCGCAGAAGGAGTTCCTAGCGTCAAAACTGGACAGGATCAACTCTTCTGCGAAGGAGGTTGCGTTGTCTCTGGGCCAAAGTATGGAGCATAAGCATAAGCTGGTTTCTGAAGAGGCTTCGATTTCATTATCCTGGGCACAATTGTTAATAGATTTTGAGAATCTAAAAACTCGATATTTGTAAACATTATTCTTTCAATTAATGTTGAATGTTTATTTCTCTTATTTGAGGCTTATATATTTTTAAGTACTTTCCATTTATCGATAACACTTTATCTTTGTTATACCAATCGATAATCGAATAAGCATTACTCGATAAAACTTTAATAACTTCGAAAGGTCCTTCCCAATTCGGTGACCATTTCCCATAATTTTTACATTTCTTGTCCATCGGCAAAATTGTTTTCCATACTAAGTCACCTTCATTAAACGTTTTCTTTCGAACTTTTCTATTGTAAACTCGAGCAATTTGATTCTTTTGTAAAATCATACTATTTAACGCTTGTAATCTTATTTCATCGAGTTCGTTTAATTCATCATACATCAAACTCCAATAATCACAACTGGGTAAATCATTCTGTCTTCGTATTCGATTTGACTCAATATTTATTTCGATAGGCAAAACTGCATCGTGTCCATATACCAACTTGTATGGGGTATTACGTAAGGAATCTTTAGGTGAATTTCGATAAGCCCATAAAATTTGCAATAACTTTTCGTGCCATGTTTTTGGTTTATTCCCAACATGTTTTTTGATTAACCCAATAATTACTTTGTTAATTGCTTCGACTTGCCCATTAGCCTGAGCATAGTATGGAGTTGACGTTAATAATTGAATATTTCTCGATTCAGCGTATTTAACTATCTTTCTACCAGGTAAACACTTGTCCCTCTATCCGTAGTGATAGGCTGTGGGATCCCAAATCGATAAGCGATGTATTCTTCAATAAAATCAATTACATCCTGGCTGATCAACGTCCTTTAATGGTATTGCTTCTACCCATTTTGAAAAATAATCGACAATGACGATTATATACCTATGTCCTTTCGATGATTGAGGGAAAATTTGTCCGATTAAGTCTATAGCCCAACCTCTAAAAGGCCGAGGTTTAATGATCGAGTGCAATTCACTAGCGGATACTGTTGTATAGGACTAAACTTTTGACATTCTTCACAGGACTTAGCGTACTCGATACAATCCTTTAAAATCGAAGGCCGATAATAACCTTGTCGAGTTAATGTCCATTTCATCTTCGACCTACCATATGGGCCCCACATATTCCATTATGTACTTCGACCATTGCTAAGTAAGCATCATCGTTTCCTAAGCATCTAAGTAATACTCCGTCGATTCCTTTTTTATATAACTCATCATTTAACAAAACATATTTTACTGCTCGATATTTAATCTTCTTATCAGTTTTCCCATTGGGATTCTGCAAATAATCTATAATCGATTTTCTCCAATCTTGATCATCCAAATCACTAATGTACAAAATCTCACTTTCTTGAGGCAATTTTTCTTTGATTTGAATTATTTCTTGTAACTTTTCCGGGGATATCTTATACTTCGAGGCAATTTGCGCTAAGTCATTGGCTTCTTGATTGAATTCTCGAGGAATGTACTCGAATGTTATGTCATCGAACATTCTCTTTAAAGTCATCACTTTTTCCAAGTATCTGATCAAGTTGGTATTAGTGCATTTATACTCTTTTCGCACTTGTTTGATCACTAATTGCGAATCACCTCTAATAATTACATGTCGAGCTTTTAACTTAATTAAAGTCTCGAGACCTGCTATCAAAGCTTCATACTCGGCTTCATTATTCGAACAAATGGGTTTAATCTCCAATGATACCTTAGTCGGGATATTGTTTGGAGAAATAATAAGAATTCCTACTCCAGATTTGTCCGATGTACTTGATCCATCGAAATACATTATCCATTTACTTATTTCAATGAATAAGTTATCAGTAGAACCAACTGTATGTTCAGCCATGAAATCGGCGATTACTTGACCTTTTATCGATTTTAAAGATTCGAAGGATAATGAGAACTCTGTCAAAGCTAACACCCATTTTCCTATTCTATTATGCATAATCGGTTTCGACAAAAGAAACTTCAAAATATTATTTCTGGAATAAACCATTACATCATGAGGCTTCATTACATACTTGAGTTTTGTACAAGAGAAATACAAGCATAATCCTAATTTTTCGATATCACTATATCGAGTTTCAGCATCATTCAAAATTCTACTTAGATAATACACAGCACATTCTACACCATTCTCATCTTCTTGTGCTAATAAACTGGCTATTGTTCGATCCGATGCTGATACATATAGCTTCAATGACTTGTTTCTCTTTACTGGGATCATAATCGGAGGATTGGTCAGCATCATTTTGATTTGCTCGAAGGCTTCTTGATGTTCCTCCTTCCACTTAAACTCTGCTTCTTTTTTCAACTTTAACAAAGACGAAAAAACATAAGTTTTGCCAGCCAGATTAGAAATAAATCGTCTCAAATAATTTATTTTTCCTAAAAATGACTGCAATTGCCTCTTAGTTTTTGGAGCAGAAGTATCGATTATAGCTTTTGCTTTATTTTTATCGATCTCAATACCTTTTCCATGCACTATAAATCCTAAAAATTCACCAGCAGATACTCCGAAGGCACATTTCAAGGGATTCATTTTTAATCCATATTTTCTCATTCTCTCGAAAGCTTTTCTCAAATTGCTTAAGTGTTGATGCTTTTCTTTCGATACAACAACAATATCATCTATGTAAACTTGCATAAAATCATTGATCAAATCATGAAAAATTAGATTCATTGCTCTTTGATATGTAGCCCCAGCATTTTTTAATCCAAATGGCATTACTACCCATTCATAAGTACCTAATGCCCCCGGGCATCGAAAAGCTGTTTTAGCTATATCATTTTCAGACACAAATATTTGATTATATCCTGAATAACCATCTAAAAGACTTAACATTTCATTACCAGCTACTGCATCTATCAACATATCAGCTATTGGCATAGGATATTCATCTTTAGGAGTGGCTAAATTCAAATCTCGATAATCGATACACACTCTCATTTTACCATTCTTTTTAATAACAGGTACAATATTAGAAATCCAATCGACATACCTAGCAGTTTTGATGAATCTTGCTTTCAAGAGTCTTTCGACCTCTTCCTTGATTTTGCTCATCACCTCGGGTGCAAATATTCTCGGTGCTTGTTTTACTGGCTTTCTTCCTTCGATGATGGGTAATCTATGCTCGACAAGACTTCGATCCAATCCAGGCATTTCTTCGTATTCCCAAGCGAAGCAGTCCTTATATTCTCTTAACAAGGAAATCATATCTTTCTTTAATTCTTCTTCGAGGTATTTGCTGATATACGTAGGCTTCTGGTCCTCTACACTCCCCAAGTTAATTTCTTCTAGTGGATCCTGAGCCTCGACTTTCTTGTGACTTGATGTAATGGATTTTTCAAAACCTAAAGGAGAATAATCATAAATACAATCAAGTATAACTTGATCGCTATTATTTGCAACTACGGCCGAGTGAATCGACTTATTTATCCCTATTTTACTACTACTACTACTTTCTTGGCTCTTCTTTCCATGTTCATATTTTCCCAATCGAGCCAAGAACTCTTCGTATTCTCTATTCATCTTCACCGGCCACTTCGAGGTTGGCCCCCTCTTTGATCATGACGAATCCTTTCTTCTCATTCATCTCTAGGAAACGCTCCTCATGCAACTTTGAATTAAAATCTTCGACTGTTTCGAAGGTGAATGGTTGAGCAAGCGCCAGATTCTGCAGTGCCCGACCAGCCTGGGATACGAATGTTACAAATTCGTGCTGATCTCCTGGGATTACTTCGAGATGTCCATCTCGATTCCACATGAATAATTTCTGATGAGCCGTCGAAGGCACGACTCCGACTCCATGAATCCACTCCCTGCCTAGTAATGCATTGAAATTGGCATGCGACTGGACCACAACAAACACAGTAGGTCTCGAGTAAGTGCCCACTTTTACGTCTAAGGCAATCATACCTTCTGAACTTGACGTCTTTCCGCTGAAATCGGAGATCATAATATTGTGCTTGACTAAGTCTTTTAGCTCAATGCCAAATTTATTTAGCATAGTAATTGGCAGTATATTCACTGCTGCTCCACCATCGACAAGGACTCTATTCACCATCTGGCCTTGAATCTCGATATTCAGTAATAATGGTTTCAAGTGGAACCTCATTTCCTCAGACGGAGGATCAATAAAAGCAACATCTCTGTGGGGAACTTCACATGATGCTTGTGTAACCCATATTACCTTTGGCCTTATGCTTTCTGAATAGAAGTCATCTTCTCGCTCGGCATCATTTTGTTCTTGATATTCTTTGTATTCATTGACATATTCTGCGGGTAGTATTGATATTACTCCGATTTGATGTTCATCCCAGTTGCCTTCATTCTTATCATCGAAATATTCTCTTGCGTATTGACTCTCCATCGGTATGACATTCCCTTCAAAGTTTCTATAATTATTCCAGTAAGGGATCCTTCCTCCTCTTCTCCAAGGCCTTCCTCGAAATCTCCTTGGGAGTGTTGGGAATCCAGTGTTCGATCCTTCATCGTATGACGAGTCTCTCGAAGACATCATTGCTTTGAAGTCTTCCTCTTCCTCCTCGAGAAGGATACATCTCTCTTCTAACCCATTACCTTTGATTTTCGCTAACACCAGAACCAACGGATTTCTGCTGACTTTCTTCGATCGTTGGTCGGACCGTTTGATCTACTTTGTCATTTTTCCTTTTATTTTGGTTCTCGATCTTCTTCATCTGTTCTGTTCTGAAGGCTTTGGCAGCCGATTTATCGAACACCGCACTGCAACGTGGGCATAATGACACATCTTCGTCTTTTTCTTTCTTTCTATTCAAGAATTCAATGAGAGAATCTCCTGATCGAGGGTAAATCTCCTTTTCGAATTCTTTCTCGAATTCACTCAGGTCAAATTCCATGTCTTCCTCAGATACATCCATCCTAACATGCTTGGGATCGATGTCTTCGATGACATCTACCATGCCTATAAAGGCCGAATTTGTCAATCGGACATCATCGGTAATGCCCGTTTGGGATTCGAGGTATCCTACTTGAGCCTCGAATGGACTCGTGTCAACTTTCATTGTCATTTCTTCGAACCTCAACCTTCCTTGGTCGATCGCATCTTGGATCGTGTTCCCGAAATGTATACAATTATTAGTCCGAGTGTCCATAAACATTATGAAATTTGCAATATTTTCGACCATTCCTTTGTTACTGCGAAGGCGGTTTATGATCATCATTCAACTTAATCTGTTTGTCTTTCAATAGAATATCAAAGATTTTGTCTGCTTTTGTTACATCAAAAGTATATGTTCGATTTGCCATCTTATCTTTTACTTCATTCTTTTGTAGCAATTTACAGGTATATGGAGCCCCTACTTTGAGTTCTGCTATGTTTACCTTCTCATCGACAGTTTCTTCAATATCATTTTCTGTCATGTTATCTGTCTCATATACATCATTTATGTATGCTATTCTTTCCTTTTTCAAGGGTTTCTCATATTTCTTATACCTTTGTTTCTCATACTCTATTTGTTCCACTCTTCTCACTTTATCGGCTAATTGAGCCATGTCATTCAATGGTAAATTGACTAGTTTTTTCCTAATCGAGAATTCTAAGCCTGCAGAGGCCATTCGACTAATTCATATTCGGGAATTTGAGTAAAGCATCTCGATTTCATTTGTCTAAATCGGTTCAAATAATCATCTATGCTTTCATGATTGTATCTTTTTATATTCATCAAGTCGATGAGACTTACTTGAGTTTCTCCTCTAAAGAATTGCTCATGAAAATTTCTTTCCAATTGCAGCCAATTATATATCGAATTGGGTGGCAATGACGTGAACCAAGTAAAAGCACTCTTAGTCAAAGAACTAGGAAAATATTTCATTTTTAATTCTTTACTCATCACTAAATCCCCACATTCGATCTGATATCGAGCCACATGCTCGATAGTCGATTCACCAACTTCTCCAGCAAATTTAGTGAATTTGGGTACTTTATATCCTCGAGGCAATTCCGTCTCGAGAATCACATTCGGAAAGGGAGACACAAAATATGTCCGATTGGGTGGTCTTAATTCCATCCCTTGTAAATTCATCCTCTGTCCTATCATGTTATTCTGATTGTGTATATTTTGAAATCCTTCGTTCAAATTCCCATAAATGTCATTCCTCACATGTTGGTACTCATTTCCCATATGCTGATGTTGATCATTGTTTCTATTCCTCCTCAATAGATATGGGGGATTAATATTAGTATTCTGATTAGCATGATTTTCTATCCTCGTTTGTCGAGGTACAACCAATGCGTCCCCTATTCGTGACATTTGGTCTGCTAATATCTCAAAACTAGTAGTAGTGTTTTGCACTAATGGATTTAAGACTGTGGTCAACTGCTGTGATAACATATTCACCATTTCAAAATTACTCTCATCCATTTGTTGTCTAAGTACCCCTAATGAATTACTAGATATTCCGGTACCCATGTTTTCGATAGAATCAAAATTAGATCGATGATAGTCTCTATCGAATACATATCTCCCATGATCTAAGTTTCCCCTATGATCTAGATTTGGAGGTATTTGTTGTGTGCCTACATTCTGTCCACTCCCTGAATTCTGGGGAATTACTAAGTTTTGAGATGTCCCTAAATTCGGAGGGATTCCAAAATTTTGCGGCATACCTAGTGTTTGGGGCATTCCTAAGTTATATCTCGAATTCCTATGTGTTGAAGAAGTTCCAGCCCCACTCACATTATTAAGTGAAAACCCGGGCGGTCTTACACTCATATGTGGCCCTACATATGTGGTTGTGGGATTTCCCACAGTTTGCATATTATTTGGTACCACCACACTAGATCCTACTTGGGTATTTGCTAAAGTGCCTGAATTTTGTTCATTACTCACGGGTATCGACATACTTACAGTTGTCGATACTACCGGTGTATTCCCATTATGACTTTGCCCCCCAGTATTTGGTGGGTGTGACCCATTTAATCCCTCACTGTTACTCTGGTTACTTGATGAACTCTGACTCATGACTCTCCCACTCCTTAATCTCATACACTCTCGAACTAACCAATTTTGTGTTTCTCAACACAAGACCCCCTACTGGCGCGCCAATTTGTTTCGGTGGAATTTTGATCGATTTCGATTCTAAAGGTCCTAATCAAAATTCTACCACGTAAGTTCTTTTTACTTAGGCTAGCAATTTGACTTTCAATCGAAGACGTGTATGAGAATCGGACGAGGATATCGAAAGTGCTATTTTTTAGTATTTTATATTTAAAATACCGAAAGCAGTAAAAGTATCGAATCAAGAAACGAAATATTAAATTACGAGGAAATGTAAAGTACGAAAACCCCAAATTTGCATTAATTGTAAATGACAAGAAATCGAAAACAAGCACAAAAATGACAAAAAATCGAGATTGCAAGAAAAGTAACTGACGGAAATCGAGATTTGCGGAATGTTAAATGACAGGGAAACTTAAATGCGAAACATTAAACTTTCATTGAATTGAAATGACAAGGAATCGAAAGTACGAAACGTAAAGCTGCTGAAATTAAGTTGCATCAAAGTAAATTACCAGGAAAAATACGAAAGCGGTAAATGTACTCGGTGAGCAAGGAAATCCAGATTGCCAGAAGCTTCATGGTGTTCGTCGTTTCTCCGGTAGACTTTTCACTACTGATTCTGTTCTCTGCCAATTTCCCCTCCCCCTTTGTTCCTTCCTCCTTTGCTCTATTTATAGGGCATTGTTCAAACCCTCCAAGAGCAGTTAACACGACTGCTACCACGTTCTACGTGCGTATGACAGTTTATCTTCTATAGTTTCCCACGTTCTCACGATCTTCGACTTTTTTCCATGGTTTCGAAACCGCTCTCTATACGTGCGTTTGACTTACTTCCTTTCACGATTTGGCCAAAGTCTCGGTGTCCACCTTGGCTTTCTTCACTCTCGATTTTGTGTTTTCGAGAACTTCAAATTGCTTACGATCCCTTTTTAACCTTGGTCTCATATGACTTAGTTTTTATTCGACAACAGGCATTTGGTTATTATTCACTCGATTCTCGATTGTGCTTCTCGATGCTATATGCTACGTACTTCTAATTAGACATCGAATGAATTTTTGTTTATCTTATCGAGTCACATATTTTTTCTTCATTTTCGATCGCTTTTCTCGATTTGCCACTAACAAAATGCCCCCTTGGAAGAATATGAATAGTTTGTTTATATTCTTTCAATATTCCCGCCTTAGTGTTTGGAGGCCCACAGAACTTTAGGGTTTAGGGTTTCTGGGTTTTTAGGTTTTAAAGGGTTTTAGGTTACTTTTTGCTTTACGTCGCCATCATATCAGTCTGCTGCCTTACAGTACAAGCAACATTAACTACCTTTCACCTCCGTCGTTCCCAACTCCTTAGGCGATTTTCCCCTTAACCTCTCCCTTGGTCTTTATTACGGTTTTTACGCGAACTTTTACCCTCTCGCTCGCACCTCCATCGTCTTCCTTGAGTTCTTGTCTTCATCCTTGCTACCTCATCCGTTAACCTCTCTCTTTCTATTCTCCTACGTTTACTGAAATGGCTACCTCGTCAAAATCTTCTGACTTTTCCGCTCCACCCCTTTCCTCATTGCCTTCTAACCTGCTGGGGATCAACAACCAGAGGTTCGCTCCAGTCCCTTTGATGGAGGAGGCTTCCCTCAAAATTGCTGAGACGCAGGTACTTATTCCTTCCTTATACTGCTGAGGGTGTTAATTTTGCTTTCGGGGGTCCTCTTCGTCCTATAGATGGAATTTTCACTCCCCTCAACCTCTCAACTAGTCCGGCTCTTGTACACCAACTTGAAGTTAGGGTTGATTTTTTGAATCTTACCTCTAAGGTGTATAGGACAGGCCCTCCTTCCAAAAAACCCTTGTATATTAGATGGTTCGATAGGGTTAAAGCTAAGTTCGGGAACCACTGGAGAAGCGTGGGAATTTTCGATTTTTTGCACCTGTCTTGATGTGACCTGTCTTATTTGGATATGGCCATGTTTCTGTCCACTGTTCATTTGTGGAATAAGGACTTACACTCTTTCGCCCACCCTTTTCAAAATCGCGGCTATTACTGGGTTGAAGCCTATAGGGGAAAAGTATTTTAAGGGTGCATGTCCTTCGAGTAGTTCTTTGAGGTCTAAAATCGATTGGGAATCGAAGGCCTACGGACATTTTCTTGAGAAGCACTTCGTCGATGACGATTCAATGGCTGTGACTGACGAAGAACACATAGCCTTTTTAGTATATTGGCTATGTACCCATGTTTTTTGCCCCCGATCCATCCAAATCTCCTCTCATCTGTTTGACCTTGCATATCTCCTACACGTAGGCCAGCCTAGGATATGGTTAGCTAAGCTTTTATTAGCCCATGTATATACCGCTTTCGACGAGGCTGTCGAAATTTTGAGCACTCCTAAAGCGTCGGGAAATTTTTCTGGCCCCATTTGGTTTGTACAGTTATGGTTAAGCTCTATTTTTGAGAGCATCATTCCCCTATCTTCCACCATTCCCCCAAGTGTGAATATAGAAGGTGCTCGATTATCTTCTCGTCATCCTCACCAAAAGCCTGATGAAGCAGCCTATTGTAGATATCTTAATTTTTTGTTGACAAGGTTTACTTTCGATTCGACTTTGGCTCCCTTTACTACTGGACAAATAAGTGACCAACTCAGGGGACCAATTTGGTTTAAGTCAAGGTTCCCTGCCTCGACTCCTGGGTTGCAATCGGAATTAATTGATGTATGGAGCAATTATTTGACCCATGACGTATTGGTATCGGGTTTTCAGGCTAAAGATTTTAAGTTTATAACTTACTACCCCCAGCTCTTTTCGAGGCAGTTTGGTCTGAGCCAGTCCTTGCCTTTCTTCCCCCTCGATACTTCCCCAAGGTCCAAACTAACAGAATCCACGATTAGTCGGGAGCTCGTCAAGCTTTTACCAAAAACCCCGATGCATTTTTACCCCTATGCTTTCGAGTCAAATTATTTGTCTACTGTGGGTTTTTCTCAATGGTGGGCCGGTTGGTTCTCGAGTAGTCATGCTGCTTTTGATGAAGTTCGACAGAAACTGACTGCTCATCCTTCTCTTGTGTTGCAGGACAAGTCGAAAGCGAAGAAAGGTACACACTTCCACTGTCTCCAAATATCTCGATTCGAGAATTTTTATCAAATATGTTATACCCCACTAAAACTAGAATCGACCTTTTATGACGCTGTCATTTCCTTATCTCATAAAATAGATACCAATAGATCGAACCGCAAAATAATTAATCCCTTAGGAAAAACCCCTTTTGAAATGTATTGTCCCGATCGCCTTCCCACTTTTCCTACAGCACCTTTTGGACTCGCCAAACCTTTAACTCATCCCAAATGGGTTCGAGAATTGAGAACCCTTAAAGAAACACTTCGCCCAAAACCCAAAAACAAAGACATTTCTGTATCGAAAATGTTTTACTTTCCTTACCTTAACCTCCCCGAAGACCTCCTGCCTCCTTGGCTAGTACATATCGATCGAGTCAAAATTTTGACTCCATCACCTTTTGGTGAGGCTTTATCGTCTTTTCATATATTTTTTTAATTCTGTATGTTAGAAACTAACTATCTTCATTTCTCGACAGTTTCAAAATCTACTAAGGTAGTCGCTTTCGAAAAGGCGCAAGAGAAGGAAAAAGAAAAGGACTGGGAGTCCTCCGATGAGTCGGACCCCTCGGCTTTAGTCCGAAAGCGCAAACAATCGGCCACCATCTCTACATCTTCGAAGAAATCGAAGGTTTTTTTCGATCTTTTACTATTTCTCATTCATTTCTGTTTTTGGTTGGTACACTTAGAATTCTTATACCTATTTCTTTTCGATTTTTGATCTACAGAAACGAAAGTCAAGGAGTCCTCGATCCGTCCAACCACCTCTTGATCCATTGTCGACGGACTCCAACACAATCCCTTCCACGGGCAAAACCACCCCCACTACTCATTCGAGTCATGTAAGTCGTCTTTTCTGCATTAAAAAAAATTATATATTGATTTTGATGAAGTTTATAACATGAATTTGAAATTCGACATTTCCAGGATCGTCCATCGGCGACCTTATCGACCAACGTCGATTTTGTACCTCCCTCCCCAACACCTGTTCTCGAGGTACAACTTTTAAACATTTCTATGTATCTTTTGACTTGTACATATTTCCTTTTCTAATTCTCTATTTCGATTTATAGCAATCTGAGGCTGTACAAAGTCCTCCCCTTGCCTCGACACCACTTGCTCTACCTCCCCCTGGTATTTTCCCTTTTTTCTTCACTATTCGATTTTTCCAGTTCGATTTGCTTTTTTATAAGTTTTCAACTCACCTGATTTATTTTCTTTGCAGTAAATATCCCTATCGTCCACGTCCAGGATTCTCCATCTCCCACCACTACGGAGCAAATGGGTTCCCACCCATTCTCGATGCCTGTGGTCGAGCCGATCTCGCCAACAGTGCCCATGCTGACAGAGCCCACTTCCAGCAATGTGCCAGAGTATCGAGCTGCTATCGAGGAAGATCCTTTCTCGATCCTCGATATTCTGGTATCGAGCGGCGCCACTTCCTCAAGCCACTCTCCTCAACCACCTGCTGTCTCGACTGAAGGAGCATATCAGCTAAAGCATCGCTTCAGGGCTTTCTTTTACTCTTCCCCTCTGGAGGCTTTGGTAGAGTCTTTCGACAAGAAACGAATTTTCAAAGAGATTTTGGCCTCAATTGAGACTTTCCCTGAAGGGGTTCTTCCAAGAGGTTTTGATGAAGAGGTTGCAGCGGCCACCGATCTGTTCAACCAGGCCTACGCTACAAGGAAGAAGAAGCAGTCGATAACGACTAAATTATCTGACGTCTCTTCTTTCCAGATCGAGAAGTCGAATTTATTGAAGACTCAGAAGCTCGATCGAGAGGAGACACTGAAAGAGATGACTTCAGTCGAGACTGAAATCGGAGAATTGAAGAAGAGGCTACTACAGCTGGAATCGCAGAAGGAGTTCCTAGCGTCAAAACTGGACAGGATCAACTCTTCTGCGAAGGAGGTTGCGTTGTCTCTGGGCCAAAGTATGGAGCATAAGCATAAGCTGGTTTCTGAAGAGGCTTCGATTTCATTATCCTGGGCACAATTGTTAATAGATTTTGAGAATCTAAAAACTCGATATTTGTAAACATTATTCTTTCAATTAATGTTGAATGTTTATTTCTCTTATTTGAGGCTTATATATTTTTAAGTACTTTCCATTTATCGATAGCACTTTATCTTTGTTATACCAATCGATAATCGAATAAGCATTACTCGATAAAACTTTAATAACTTCGAAAGGTCCTTCCCAATTCGGTGACCATTTCCCATAATTTTTACATTTCTTGTCCATCGGCAAAATTGTTTTCCATACTAAGTCACCTTCATTAAACGTTTTCTTTCGAACTTTTCTATTGTAAACTCGAGCAATTTGATTCTTTTGTAAAATCATACTATTTAACGCTTGTAATCTTATTTCATCGAGTTCGTTTAATTCATCATACATCAAACTCCAATAATCACAACTGGGTAAATCATTCTGTCTCTGTATTCGATTTGACTCAATATTTATTTCGATAGGCAAAACTGCATCGTGTCCATATACCAACTTGTATGGGGTATTCTGTAAGGAATCTTTAGGTGAATTTCGATAAGCCCATAAAATTTGCAATAACTTTTCGTGCCATGTTTTTGGTTTATTCCCAACATGTTTTTTGATTAACCCAATAATTACTTTGTTAATTGCTTCGACTTGCCCATTAGCCTGAGCATAGTATGGAGTTGACGTTAATAATTGAATACTTCTCGATTCAGCGTATTTAACTATCTTTCTACCAGTAAACACTGTCCCTCTATCTGTAGTGATAGACTGTGCGATCCCAAATCGATAAACGATGTATTCTTCAATAAAATCAATTACATCCTGCTGATCAACGTCCTTTAATGGTATTGCTTCTACCCATTTTGAAAAATAATCGACAGCGACGATTATATACCTGTGTCCTTTCGATGATTGAGGGAAAATTTGTCCAATTAAGTCTATAGCCCAACGTCTAAAAGGCCAAGGTTTAATGATCGAGTGCAATTCACTAGCGGATACCTGTTGTATAGGACTAAACTTTTGACATTCTTCACAGGACTTAGCGTACTCGATACAATCCTTTAAAATCGAAGGCCAGTAATAACCTTGTCGAGTTAATGTCCATTTCATCTTCTGACCTACCATATAGGCCCCACATATTCCATTATGTACTTCAGCCATTGCTAAGTAAGCATCATCGTTTCCTAAGCATCTAAGTAATACTTCGTCGATTCCTCTTTTATATAACTCATCATTTAACAAAACATATTTTACTGCTCGATATTTAATCTTCTTATCAGTTTTCCCATTGGGATTCTGCAAATAATCTATAATCGATTTTCTCTAATCTTGATCATCCAAATCACTAATGTACAAAATCTCACTTTCTTGAGGCAATTTTTCTTTGATTTGAATTATTTCTTGTAACTTTTCCGGGGATATCTTATACTTCGAGGCAATTTGCGCTAAGTCATTGGCTTCTTGATTGAATTCTCGAGGAATGTACTCGAATGTTATGTCATCGAACATTCTCTTTAAAGTCATCACTTTTTCCAAGTATCTGATCAAGTTGGTATTAGTGCATTTATACTCTTTTCGCACTTGTTTGATCACTAATTGCGAATCACCTCTAATAATTACATGTCGAGCTTTTAACTTAATTAAGGTCTCGAGACCTGCTATCAAAGCTTCATACTCGGCTTCATTATTCGAACAAATGGGTTTAATCTCCAATGATACCTTAGTCGGGATATTATTTGGAGAAATAATAAGAATTCCTACTCCAGATTTGTCCGCTGTACTTGATCCATCGAAATACATTATCCATTTACTTATTTCAATGAATAAGTTATCAGTAGAACCAACTGTATGTTCAGCCATGAAATCGGCGATTACTTGACCTTTTATCGATTTTAAAGATTTGAAGGATAATGAGAACTCTGTCAAAGCTAACACCCATTTTCCTATTCTATTATGTATAATCGGTTTCGACAAAAGAAACTTCAAAATATTATTTCTGGAATAAACCATTACATCATGAGGCTTCATTACATACTTGAGTTTTGTACAAGAGAAATACAAGCATAATCCTAATTTTTCGATATCACTATATCTAGTTTCAGCATCATTCAAAATTCTACTTAGATAATACACAGCACATTCTACACCATTCTCATCTTCTTGTGCTAATAAACTGGCTATTGTTCGATCCGATGCTGATACATATAGCTTCAATGACTTGTTTCTCTTTACTGGGATCATAATCGGAGGATTGGTCAGCATCATTTTGATTTGCTCGAAGGCTTCTTGATGTTCCTCCTTCCACTTAAACTATGCTTCTTTTTTCAACTTTAACAAAGACGAAAAAACATAAGTTTTGCCAGCCAGATTAGAAATAAATCGTCTCAAATAATTTATTTTTCCCAAAAATGACTGCAATTGCCTCTTAGTTTTTGGAGCAGAAGTATCGATTATAGCTTTTGCTTTATTTTTATCGATCTCAATACCTTTTCCATGCACTATAAATCCTAAAAATTCACCAGCAGATACTCCGAAGGCACATTTCAAGGGATTCATTTTTAATCCATATTTTCTCATTCTCTCGAAAGATTTTCTCAAATTGCTTAAGTGTTGATGCTTTTCTTTCGATACAACAACAATATCATCTATGTAAACTTGCATAAAATCATTGATCAAATCATGAAAAATTAGATTCATTGCTCTTTGATATGTAGCCCCAGCATTTTTTAATCCAAATGGCATTACTACCCATTCATAAGTACCTAATGCCCCGGGCATCGAAAAGCTGTTTTAGCTATATCATTTTCGAGACACAAATATTTGATTATATCCTGAATAACCATCTAAAAGACTTAACATTTCATTACCAGACTCACTGCATCTATCAACATATCAGCTATTGGCATAGGATATTCATCTTTAGGAGTGGCTAAATTCAAATCTCGATAATCGATACACACTCTCATTTTACCATTCTTTTTAATAACAGGTACAATATTAGAAATCCAATCGACATACCTGGCAGTTCTGATGAATCTTGCTTTCAAGAGTCTTTCGACCTCTTCCTTGATTTTACTCATCACCTCGGGTGCAAATCTTCTCGGTGCTTGTTTTACTGGCTTTCTTCCTTCGATGATGGGTAATCTATGCTCGACAAGACTTCAATCCAATCTAGGCATTTCTTCGTATTCCCAAGCGAAGCAGTCCTTATATTCTCTTAACAAGGAAATCATATCTTTCTTTAATTCTTCTTCGAGGTATTTGCTGATATACGTAGGCTTCTGGTCCTCTACACTCCCCAAGTTAATTTCTTCTAGTGGATCCTGAGCCTCGACTTTCTTGTGACTTGATGTAATGGATTTTTCAAAACCTAAAGGAGAATAATCATAAATACAATCAAGTATAACTTGATCGCTATTATTTGCAACTACGGTCGAGTGAATCGACTTATTTATCCCTATTTTACTACTACTACTACTTTCTTGGCTCTTCTTTCCATGTTCATATTTTCCCAATCGAGCCAAGAACTCTTCGTATTCTCTATTCATCTTCACCGGCCACTTCGAGGTTGGCCCCCTCTTTGATCATGACGAATCCTTTCTTCTCATTCATCTCTAGGAAACGCTCCTCATGCAACTTTGAATTAAAATCTTCGACTGTTTCGAAGGTGAATGGTTGAGCAAGCGCCAGATTCTGCAGTGCCCGACCAGCCTGGGATACGAATGTTACAAATTCGTGCTGATCTCCTGGGATTACTTCGAGATGTCCATCTCGATTCCACATGAATAATTTCTGATGAGCCGTCGAAGGCACGGCTCCGACTCCATGAATCCACTCCCTGCCTAGTAATGCATTGAAATTGGCATGCGGTCGGACCACAACAAACACGAGTAGGTCTCGAGTAAGTGCCCACTTTTACGTCTAAGGCAATCATACCTTCCGAACTTGACGTCTTTCCAGCTGAAATCGGAGATCATAATATTGTGCTTGACTAAGTCTTTTAGCTCAATGCCAAATTTATTTAGCATAGTAATTGGCGGTATATTCATCGCTGCTCCACCATCGACAAGGACTCTATTCACCATCTCGGCCTTGAATCTCGATATTCAGTAATAATGGTTTCAAGTGGAACCTCATTTCCTCAGACGGAGGATCAATAAAAGCAACATCTCTGTGGGGAACTTCACATGATGCTTGTGTAACCCATATTACCTTTGGCCTTATGCTTTCTGAATAGAAGTCATCTTCTCGCTCGGCATCATTTTGTTCTTGATATTCTTTGTATTCATTGACATATTCTGCGGGTAGTATTGATATTACTCCGATTTGATGTTCATCCCAGTTGCCTTCATTCTTATCATCGAAATATTCTCTTGCGTATTGACTCTCCATCGGTATGACATTCCCTTCAAAGTTTCTATAATTATTCCAGTAAGGGATCCTTCCTCCTCTTCTCCAAGGCCTTCCTCGAAATCTCCTTGGGAGTGTTGGGAATCCAGTGTTCGATCCTTCATCGTATGACAGTCTCTCGAAGACATCATTGCTTTGAAGTCTTCCTCTTCCTCCTCGAGAAGGATACATCTCTCTTCTAACCCATTGCCTTTGATTTCCGCTAACACCAGAACCAACGGATTTCTGCTGACTTTCTTCGATCGTTGGTCGGACCATTTGATCTACTTTGTCATTTTTCCTTTTATTTTGGTTCTCGATCTTCTTCATCTGTTCTGTTCTGAAGGCTTTGGCAGCCGATTTATCGAACACCGCACTGCAACGTGGACATAATGACACATCTTCGTCTTTTTCTTTCTTTCTATTCAAGAATTCAATGAGAGAATCTCCTGATCGAGGGTAAATCTCCTTTTCGAATTCTTTCTCGAATTCACTCAGGTCAAATTCCATGTCTTCCTCAGATACATCCATCCTAACATGCTTGGGATCGATGTCTTCATTGACATCTACCATGCCTATAAAGGCTGAATTTGTCAATCAGACATCATCAGTAATGCCCGTTTGGGATTCGAGGTATCCTACTTGAGCCTCAAATGGACTCGTGTCAACTTTCATTGTCATTTCTTCGAACTTCAACCTTCCTTGGTCGATCGCATCTTGGATCGTGTTCCTGAAATGTATACAATTATTAGTCCAGTGTCCATAAACATTATGAAATTTGCAATATTTTCGACCATTCCTTTGTTCTGCAGAAGACAGTTTATGATCATCATTCAACTTAATCTGTTTGTCTTTCAATAGAATATCGAAGATTTTGTCTGCTTTTGTTATATCAAAAGTATATGTTCGATTTGCCATCTTATCTTTTACTTCATTCTTTTGTAGCAATTTACAGGTATATGGAGCCCCTACTTTGAGTTCTGCTATGTTTACCTTCTCATCGACAGTTTCTTCAATATCATTTTCTGTCATGTTATCTGTCTCATATACATCATTTATGTATGCTATTCTTTCCTTTTTCAAGGGTTTCTCATATTTCTTATACCTTTGTTTCTCATATTCTATTTGTTCCACTCTTCTCACTTTATCGGCTAATTGAGCCATGTCATTCAATGGTAAATTGACTAGTTTTTTCCTAATCGAGAATTCTAAGCCTGCAGAGGCCATTCTGACTAATTCATATTCAGGAATTTGAGTAAAGCATCTCGATTTCATTTGTCTAAATCGGTTCAAATAATCATATATGCTTTCATGATTGTATCTTTTTATATTCATCAAGTCGATGAGACTTACTTGAGTTTCTCCTCTAAAGAATTGCTCATGAAAATTTCTTTCCAATTGCAGCCAATTATATATCGAATTGGGTGGCAATGACGTGAACCAAGTAAAAGCACTCTTAGTCAAAGAACTAGGAAAATATTTCATTTTTAATTCTTCACTCATCGCTAAATCCCCACATTCGATCTGATATCGAGCCACATGCTCGATAGTCAATTCACCAACTTCTCCAGCAAATTTAGTGAATTTGGGTACTTTATATCCTCGAGGCAATTCTGTCTCGAGAATCACATTCGGAAAGGGAGACACAAAATATGTCTGATTGGGTGGTCTTAATTCCATCCCTTGTAAATTCATCCTCTGTCCTATCATGTTATTCTGATTGTGTATATTTTGAAATCCTTCGTTCAAATTCCCATAAATGTCATTCCTCACATGTTGGTACTCATTTCCCATATGCTGATGTTGATCATTGTTTTTATTCCTCCTCAATAGATATGGGGGATTAATATTAGTATTCTGATTAGCATGATTTTCTATCCTCGTTTGTCGAGGTACAGCCAATGCGTCCCCTATTCGTGACATTTGGTCTGCTAATATCTCAAAACTAGCAGTAGTGTTTTGCACTAATGGATTTAAGACTGTGGTCAACTGCTGTGATAACATATTCACCATTTCAAAATTACTCTCATCCATTTGTTGTCTAAGTACCCCTAATGAATTACTAGATATTCCGGTACCCATGTTTTTGATAGAATCAAAATTAGATCGATGATAGTCTCTATCGAATACATATCTCCCATGATCTAAGTTTCCCCTATGATCTAGATTTGGAGGTATTTGTTGTGTGCCTACATTCTGTCCACTCCCTGAATTCTGGGGAATTACTAAGTTTTGAGATGTCCCTAAATTCGGAGGGATTCCAAAATTTTGCGGCATACCTAGTGTTTGGGGCATTCCTAAGTTATATCTCGAATTCCTATGTGTTGAAGAAGTTCCGACCCCACTCACATTATTAAGTGAAAACCTGGGCGGTCTTACACTCATATGTGGCCCTACATATGTGGTTGTGGGATTTCCCACGGTTTGCATATTATTTGGTACCACCACACTAGATCCTACTTGGGTATTTGCTAAAGTGCCTGAATTTTGTTCATTACTCACGGGTATCGACATACTTACAGTTGTCGATACTACCGGTGTATTCCCATTATGACTTTGCCCCCCAGTATTTGGTGGGTGTGACCCATTTAATCCCTCATTGTTACTCTGGTTACTTGATGAACTCTGACTCATGACTCTCCCACTCCTTAATCTCATACACTCTCGAACTAACCAATTTTGTGTTTCTCAACACAAGACCCCCTACCTGGCGCGCCAATTTGTTTCCGGTGGAATTTCGATCGATTTCGATTCTAAAGGTCCTAATCAAAATTCTACCACGTAAGTTCTTTTTACTTAGGCTAGCAATTTGACTTTCAATCGAAGACGTGTATGAGAATCGGACAGGATATCGAAAGTGCTATTTTTTAGTATTTTATATTTAAAATACCGAAAACAGTAAAAGTATCGAATCGAGAAACGGAATATTAAATTACGAGGAAATGTAAAGTACGAAAACCCCAAATTTGCATTAATTGTAAATGATAAGAAATCGAAAATAGCGCAAAAATGACAAAAAATCGAGATTGCAAGAAAAGTAACTAACAGGAAATCGAGATTTGCAGAATGTTAAATGACAGGGAAACTTAAATGCAGAACATTAAACTTTCATTGAATTGAAATGACAAGGAATCGAAAGTACAGAAACGTAAAACTGCTGAAATTAAGTTGCATCAAAGTAAATTACCAGGAAAAATACAGAAAGCGGTAAATGTACTCAGTGAGCAAGGAAATCCAGATTGCCAGAAGCTTCATGGTGTTCGTCGTTTCTCCGGTAGACTTTTCACTACTGATTCTGTTCTCTGCCAATTTCCCCTCCCCCTTTGTTCCTTCCTCCTTTGCTCTATTTATAGGGCATTGTTCAAACCCTCCAAGAGCAGTTAACACGACTGCTACCACGTTCTACGTGCGTATGGCAGTTTATCTTCTATAGTTTCTCACGTTCTCACGATCTTCGACTTTTTTCCATGGTTTCGAAACCGCTCTCTATACGTGCGTTTGACTTACTTCCTTTCACGATTTGGCCAAAGTCTCGATGTCCACATTGGCTTTCTTCACTCTCGATTTTGTGTTTTCGAGAACTTCAAATTGCTTACGATTCCTTTTTAACCTTGGTCTCATATGACTTAGTTTTTATTCGACAACAGGCATTTGGTTATCATTCACTCGATTCTCGATTGTGCTTCTCGATGCTATATGCTACGTACTTCTAATTAGACATCGAATGAATTTTTGTTTATCTTATCGAGTCACATATTTTTCCTTCATTTTCGATCGCTTTTCTCGATTTGCCACTAACAAGTATACAAATAATATATTAGTATAGTATAGTATACAAATTATTAATTTTGTAATTTATATACAATGAAAATAATATAATGGTATATTAGTATAATATAGTATATTTGTATTCTAATTTTTAATTAAACTAAAATTACGCTAATAATGTATAATAATATATGAGGGGATAATAAATTTAATCCAATTACTTTTATAAATATATAAATATAAAATCTACAAAATATTAAGAATGATATTATATTTTTAAAAACAAATATTAGAAAAAGTTTTAAAAACATGTATAAATTATATTTATATGTCCAAAATATTAAAGATATCCACATTTAAAAAAAATACTAAAAAATATTAAAAGTTATACTTTAAATTAATGAAAATATTTTAAAAAAGTTATATTTATTAAAGTATTAAAAAATAATTTATAATATATAAGTTAAAAAAATTCTCATTAAAATTTTTAAAAATTATTAGTTTTGTAATTTATATACAATGAAAATAATATAATGGTATATTAGTATAGTATAGTATATTTGTATTCTAATTTTTAATTAAACTAAAATTACGCTAATAATGTATAATAATATATGAGGGGATAATAAATTTAATCCAATTGCATTATATATATATATATATATATATATATATATATATATATATATATATATATATATCCTTTTTTAACTTTTTTTTCTTTTTAAACTTCTTACATTCTACATTGTTTTTAAACTCTATCATTTTTACTATATTATAATAATACATAAAATTTAAAAACTAAACTAAAAAAAGTAAGTTTAAATTTATAAAAAAATACATTATTAAAAGTATTATATTATATTAAGATTTTCATTATTTTCGTTAATTATAAATTTAAATGTGTTTCATAAATAAAATTATAAATTTAAATGTATTTCCACTTTTGATCCATCATAAATAAAAATAAATAGTATCATATAAATGTTGTTCTATTTTAATCCATAATTAAATTTGTTTTATATACGAATTTGATGACTTATCATATTATTAAAAATTTGGATGAAATAATTATGTATAATACTTTTTTAGTATATTATGTTTTTAAATTTGTTAATAGAGAAAAAGTTTCAAAATTCAAAATGTTAAATACTTTTAAATATTAAAATTGACTTTATAAAAAATTAGGAAAAAAATAATTAATCCAAAAATATAATAATGATAAAAATATTATAAAAAAGAGTTCAAAAATGTATTATAATATTTTTAGTTTTAGTTTAATTATATTTTTAATTCTCAAAGTAGAAAAATATATTGTAATTATTTTAATTTAATAAAATATAATTTAGATTTTTAATGCTAAAATTAAAATATTAAATAATAATAAATTTAATTCTTTAAATTTTGTATTTAGAAACTAAAATTATAGTTTCTCTCTTTTAAAAAATTAAAATAAATATTTAAAAAGTATAATTAAATCTCTATTTTCTTATGCAATTTTAGAATTTTTTTAATGAAAATCCAATATATGAAAAAGTTAAAATTTTAAAAAGGCCCAACCTTAATTTATATTAACTATTTTTAATATAAATTTAAATATATGTTGAATATAAATTTTAAAAAGGCACAATCTTAACTATGTTGAATATAAATTTAAATATATTTTTCATTTATTTAAATATGGTTTATTTTTAGTATTTATAAAATATATTAATTTTAAATTTTTAATCTTTTTTATTAATTATGTTAAAAATGAAAAATATTAATTAGTATACTTAAACTAAAAAATATTTTAACTAAAGATAAATATATTTCTATAAATAGTTTAATTAAATAATATATTTATTATCTAATGTATATATTGATATAAATTTTTTTTGGTATATCAATTATATGGCAACAACCATGATTAAGTAATTAATAATAATAAAGCAATAAATTTAAAAATTAGATTAAAAATAAATTATTATAAAATAAAATTGTAATAATTTGATTAAAATTCTAATTTTTTAATTAATTAAGTTAATGAGGAATTAAAATGTGATAATTTGATGTGTTTAATTTTTTTAATATCAATTTTTAAAATATAATTTAATTTCAATTGAAATTTTCAATTGAAAAATAAATTAAAGAATATTTGTTATTAAACTTTTCTTAAACAATGTATTGAATAGTTAATATCACTCTAGTCTTAATTTATTACAATTTAAATTTTTAATAAATTTGATTTATTTTTAATAATATTTTTATTTTAGTAATTTAAAATTAAAGTTAATCTTCATTTTGTTAATATTGAGACCAAAGTTTATTTTTAAAGTATATTTTAAAAATTAAATTATTTTTAAAAAATAAATTACTTTTAAAAATAAATTATAAAAATATACTAAAACAATTAAAGTATATTTATAAAAAATAAATTTAAATATAATAAAAAAATAATATTCATTAGCGATCGATTTCAATTCGATCGCTATTTTCTCATTAGCTGATCGATTTTAATTCTGGTCACTATTTCAATTTGTGATTCGGTACGCTAAATCAGTCGCTAAATGATTTTTTTATTTTAGTATGAAATAGCCACCGATTTAGCGACCGAAATTTTGCGACGCAAACTATTGGTCGCTATTTCGGTCGCTAAATAAAAAAGTAAAACCAAATCATATTTTGGTGGCTAAATCGGTCGCTAAATTGCGACTGAATTAACTCGGTCACTAAATCGGTCGCTAATTGCGATCGAATTAAAGTGGTCGCTAAATTGGTTGCTAATTGCGACCTAATTAAATCGGTCGCTAATTGCGACCAAAATTAAATCGGTCGCTAATTGCGACCGAAAAAATTCGGTCGCTAATTTCGGTGGCTAAATGTGTTTTTTCTTGTAGTGTTTCAAAGTTGGTCAACAATTAAATTTATGTGACAGATAAGTGCAGATATTCAATATAGAGGCTTGAGAGATAATCATAAACTTATATTTGTAATATTTCCCTGTTCATCTAACTTGTTCCTGTACACCCATTTAACTTCAATAACCTGCATTAATTTCTTATCCTTGATAATTACCTGCAACATCAACATACAAATCTAGGTACCCTTTAATTATTTTTGGGTCCTTAAAAAGGTTAGTAGAATCACAAGTCTCTGCCAAAAGACTAAGGATTAAAAGAATATAACCATGATATAATAATCGATTATGACAGCACCTTAAGAATAGGAAAATAACATCAGAAAATATCCGTTGGTCATTAATACTTTCGTAGAGAAAAAAATCAGGATGTATTAAAAAATATTTATTCTTCAAAACGGATATTTTTCAAATTTGAACTGTCATAATTGATTATGGTACGAGTGTAATCAATTATGACAGAGAAAATCGTTTTTCCCCATTCCTAATGCATCATAATTGATTATGACAATGAAAAATATCATGTTATGAAATTTTATCACACTTGTGATTTGGAGGCTTATGCATAATATTATTTCATCAACTTGTACTCCATATCTAGTATTCTAAGACTCTATCTAGTCTTCAGGAATCATCTTGGGCTTACTTGAATCTTTATCAAATCATATCTTGGGTTTGCTTGAGTCTTGAATGTTGTTGACTTGAATCATCATCAAAATCAACTCTTGGGAATGTAGAGGCATGTTTCACATTGTCATCAATCTCTCCCTCATTGCTTTCAAATTTATTAAAAGAATAATAGGTGCTTATAACCTCTGAATACATCAAAGCAATAAATCTTTTAAATTGAAGAACAAAAAGAATAAGAAACCTCAGTAATAAAGTAATTGTGCAAATTTTGATTCTCCTAATCCTGACATCTAGGGATGGCAAAACGGCCAGCCCGCCCCGCCTTTGGCCCGCCAAAAGTGGGACTGGGCGGGCTAGCCCGTGATAGTCATGGCGGGCTACATGTCTCGACCCGCCATATTTCTTATTTTATTTTATTATTTTTAAATCAAATCTTTCAATAAATTTAGTAATAAAATTATCATTGTCAACAATTTAATATATATATATATATATATTTCAAGTTTATAAATAAATTAATATATTATTTTAATAAATTATATTTTAGAACAATTAAATTAAGATAAAATTTATATAATAATAAATACATGTATGTAACAATAAAAATTTATTAAATCTTTATTTTTTATATTAAAAAGTTTCAACATTTAAATAAAAATTACATTATATTTATTTATTTGATAAAATTTGACATTGTTCTCCCATTGAGTAATTCTCATATCTTCAATTCAAAACAATCAATGTCCAGGATCATTAGATGCAGTATTTGAAGATTTCTCTAGTTTTCCATCTTTGTCATTTTCTTCCTCATCTTCAATAACACACAAAATTGAAGAAAAAAAATTAGTAAAAAAAGGGATTATCAAAAATAAAATAAATAATATTTAAATTAAATGAATTACCTTCATAAAATCCATGTTTCCAATTTGAAGTACAAATTATTGCTTCTACATTCTCGGACAAAAGACGATTTACGTACTTATTAAGAATCCTAGAACCAATACTGAATACAGATTCAGAAACAACTGTAGTAATAGGTATACTTAACAAATTCCTAGCTAATAATGAAAGATCAGAAAAACATTGGCTATTATTCTTCCACCATTGTAGAACATCCATATGTTCTGTAAAATCAAAATCCAATGTTGGCTCATCCTAATATACATCAAGTTGGTTTCTTCCAATTCTAGATGTAGCTTGAAGTTAGTGCTTTTTTAGTTCCTAATATGATAAATAAATAAAGAAGTTAAAAATATTAATTGAAAATTTATAAAAAATAATTGACTTAGAATAATTAACTTACATCAAAGAGACTTGGTTTGAGGATGAAATATCAACTTGTTTGCGCTTCAGAACATTTGAAGTTGTACTTTTGCTACAATATTGAGAGAAAAGTATGTACATTTTTTTCTTTATTTTCTCCAACTTTACTTCATAAGTAAGTGGATCAATTCTTTCATAACAGAATCTTAATATTTCCAACTTCATCCTTGGGTCTAAAATTGCACTAAATGCAAGTACAACACTATATTCATCCCAATATTTATCAAATTTCATCCCCATTTTTTCAGCCATGTCCCTTACAACTTCATCTTCATCTTTTGCACTTTCCATTAGAAGGCACTGAATTTTCCAAACTTGTAAAAAATACATATTGGAAATAGGATAACTTGTAGCTGAAATTAAAGTAGTTATATCATAAAATGGAAATAAGAAAACACTAATCTTTTTTGCTCTTTTCCATTCTTCTTCAGAAGGACAATATTTATAATTTTCATCCATTAGTTGTAAGCTTCCAAAAACACGTTGGTATTTAAGAACACTTTGAAGCATTAGATAAGTTGAATTCCACCTTGTAGGAACATCTAAGCACAACCCACTTGAAATATCAATGTCACCAAAATTTTGAAAACATTGTTTGAATTTAATCATTCTACTCTCTGAACCCTTAACATATTTTTTGCTCTCCCTGATTTGATCCAATGCATTACCAAATACCTTCAATCCTTCTTGAACAATCAAATTTAAAATGTGTGCACAACAACGCACGTGAAAGAATTCATCATCACATATCAACCAATGTTGCAAAACAAGTTGACTTTTTAATGTCTTTTGCAAAACATCATTACTAGAAGCATTATCCAAAGTAATAGAAAAAATCTTTTTCTCTATTCCCCAATCATGCAAAAATTCATTTATCTTCTTAGACAACTCAAATCCAGTATGAGGTGGAGGTAAATGGCAAAAGTTAAGAATCTTGCTACTTAACTTCCAATTTAAATCAACATAATGAGCTGTCAAACTTATATAACCTTCAGTAGTACAAGATGTCCATAAATCAGAAGTTAAACAAATCCTACTACAAATGGTAGCCAACTGTTCTTTAACTATATTCTTTTCTTTCATAAATATTCTCAATACATCGCTCTTAGCAGTATTCCTAGAAACTAACATTGCATCAGGATTCAAATAATTTATCCAAGTCCTAAGCTCTGGATACTCAACAAATTTAAAAGGTAAACCATGTCGAATAATTAAATTAGCACACAACTCACAAGACACCATCTGATCTTTTTTTTTTTACTTCAACTTCCCTTGCATGTCTAAAATCATTTGACCCACATCTTCAGTTTTGATCTTGTCACATTTTTCAATATGACGTTTTAAGTGAGAAGTTCCATATTTTTTTCCACCAATTATGTATTTTGTGTTACAACCATTACACACAGCTCTTTCTTTTCCATTCTTACACACATCAATCCTAGTAAAAAACTTCCAACAATCAGATGTACGAGATTTATCCTTCTTGATATCTAACTTAACATTTTCAGATTCATTTTTATCTTCAATATGTTGAAACTTAACCTCATTCTCAATTTCATTTTCATTAACGATATCATCAAGACCACCACAAGTAGGTTTACTAATTGAATCATCCATTTCCTGTTTAAAATTAAAAAAAAACTTCATAATTTTTTTCTTATTCAGAGATTTCAACAAAAACAAAAATAGAAAAACATAATAAATGAGTCCTGAGAAAGAAAAATACTAATAGAAAAAAATGAAACCTTAAGAAAGTAACAAATATAAAAGAGAGTAAAAAATATGAGATATATATGATTTTTACCTTATGAAGAAGGATGAACAAGAAGGAGATGATGAGTAAGAGGAGAGGAGAGAGAGAGATGGGTTTGTGCTTGAGAAAGGAGGATGTTTCTCGTTTAAGTAATTATAAAACTTTTTGAATTCTCTTAATAGTGAGATACTAAGACTTTATGAATTTCTTTATGAGACAAGTGAGACTTTTAGAATTCTCTTTTCATAAATTTTTATATTATATATTACCTTTTTGACTCTTTGTATTATATCACAATAAAAAAAAATTATTAGTAAAGTGGGCTGCGGGTTGGCCCGTCCCGCCCCGGGTTGACCCGACGGGTTGGCGAGCTTGGCGGGCGGGCCAAAACGGGTTGACGGGCTGAAAGTACTAACCTGCCCCGCCATATTATAGCGGGTTGGCAGGCCAGCCCGCCGGAACTCACCCGTTTTACCATCCCAACTGACATCCAATCTACGAACTCAATAGTCAAAATGTAAAACATTGCGTTAAGAATCCATTATCCAATTTCCAACCTAATCCAACAATGAATAAAGTGAGAATTACAATTTCCCCGTAACTACCAATAAAGATATAAAATAATTTTATATCCTTTTCTCTCTTTCAAAAACTAAAAAATAGCAATCTAAAAACAGTTTGATACCTTTTTCTCTCTTTCAAAAGCTAAAAATATAGCACTCTATCTGTCCAAATATTATTAGTAAAAAATACTTATGATATATATATATATATATATATATATATATATATATATATACATATATATATATATATATATATCAATTTATGTAACAAGTGTTTTTTTTAATTAGTAATTATATGTACATGAAAATAAATATGGACAAAATTTTTTAAAGATTTTTAGGATATAAAAATAGTTTCTTCACAAATTAAAATTACCTGATGCCAAGTTGGAAAAAAAAAATAGAGAAAAAAATGTGAGTAAACTTTTACAAATTTCTTTATACATAAGTTAAATAGAACTTAGTTTTTTTCTCTCTTTCTATATTTTCCTCTTATAAGTTTTTATATACAAAAAAATAAAATAAAAATCATTATAATTTTTTTTCCAAATTTAAAATTGATTCTTTTAGTTTTTATAATTTAAAAGAAATAACTAATTTTAAGTACTTATATTAAATACCATACACACACTAATGTAAAATACTTTAAAGTAATAACAATAATGTAAAATTGAAATGGATTAGTGTGTGTATGGTATTTAATATAAGTACTTAAAATTAGTTATTTCTTTTTAAAGTATTTATTCTGCATTTTGAAAAAATTGGAGAAACTAAAATTATTCTTTTAAAATTTACATATATTAGTATTATCATTATTTTAAAATTAAACAAAATAATTCCAAATTCAACACATTAAAAATATATATTTGATTTTATTGTGTAAGCATAAAATAACATATACTAATTTTATTATTTTCTATCATAGGCTTTCCTTTTCAAAACATATTTAAATAAAAATGTTTACTAATAAATACTGATGAGCCCTCAGTTTTCAAGAAAATTTGTTACTTACCATTCACCTCTACTCTACTCAGTGAGGATACTGGAAAAAAATAATATTAATAAAAGTTACTAATAAACTTATTTAAAATTATCAAATTAAATTTTATATATATTAAAACAAAAGGAATAATTATTTTAAAATTTATACTGATAATAATTTATTATTGCACGACCCTGTAAAACTAGTCATTTAAAATTTTATCTCATGTTATCAATACTATAGTAATTACTTAACTTGAAAAAAACAACAAGTAATAAATTATTAGAAAGTTATAATAGCTTTTTATTTTTTAGTTATTAAAAAAGTTATAGATGATAATATAATAATAAATAATAAAACTATACCTTAAACTAATGAAATGAATCAACATCCTAAAGATAAGACTTGAAAGGGAACTTTATTTTTTACATACTTCAATTTTATTAAGGTAAGAAAAACTAAATTTAAGTTTTTCTAAAATATAATTGCATATTTACATTATTATATTTAACATATTAAAATAACTAATTATAATTAATAATTTAAATTTAATTAATTTTTATAATTTATATTAAATTTAAATTTATAATATTATAATATATTTAGATATTTTAATAATATAATAAAATTAATGTTTTATAAAAAATAGAAAAAATAGATGTTAATACAATGTTTTAAATATTAAATTATATTCGTTTTAACGTTAATAATCATGTTTTAGACATAATATTATATATATATATATATATATATATATAAATAAATAAATAATATGAATATGATAAATGATAAAGAGGTAGAAATAATAGACAAACAAGAATAAGATATAATGATGATGAATAATGAGATTATAAGTATACATCAATCAGCCTAGGTCATATCATAAGCTTCACACAATTTAATATTTTATTTTCCTTGGTTGACCCTTTTTTTCCTTTGTTATTTTATGTGCTTGCACATGAACAAAGGACACTATGACCTACAACAGTAATAATGAACACACTCCCAGCACATCTTTTTCCATCTCAATGTTGGGATCCATCATTTTCCTATCTCTCTCCTAAGATTCACTAGTTTGAAGAATGATTTTTTTTCTTTCGTAAATATGTTTCTAGTCTTCATAAAAATATAAGGATTAAAGCAAACCATAAATTTTATTAAAATAAATGTTATTTACTTATGTTGAATGTAGAGAATAAACTTATGATTTCATAATTGTGAGGAATGAAAACAAAAATTAAAATATTTTACAAAGAGTAATATCGAAATTGATTTATTTTTTTAACGGCTAATATTAGAAGGACACAAATAAAAAAAAGAGAAGTTTTTTTAGACGTAAAATTAAAGCTTGTTCATTTTTATTTTCCTAACGTGTTTAAGTTCAATTTTTTTTGTTGTTGTTGTAAATGTCAATGTAAAGTATTTATAATTTGTTAACCAATCATTGAACATAATTTAACAAAAAAATTATTCTTGCAATCATCCATTAATGCATAATTAGACAACAATGTACAAATGGACAAAGGTAATTAATTCATTAAAATTACCCTTTTTTTTCATTTTTATCATAAATATTTCTTCTCATTATGAGCTCCTAAAATTGGTCAATGCCACTATGACTATAACCTTAGCTTGTCATGATCTATGCTTCAAGACAAAGGATGAAAGATGGGGAATGTATGATGTACATGTGGGTCTCACTCTGTGACTTCTTTGTTTTGTTTTGTTTTGGGTGGTAGTGGATATTATGGCCCATTACTGCCATCATGCCACCGAAATTTTTGGTACATTTAAACAAAAATATATACTTGAAGAATTGAAGATAAATAATTATAAAAATTGTGTAAAAATAAAAATAAAGTGTGTACAATAGAACAATGCATTGCATGGATCAAATTTAGATAGCACCCTATATATATATAGGTCTACATTGAAAATCATATAATGGAACTTCCCTTTACCCACCCCCATGTTATTGTGAGAGGGAGAGGTCATGGTAGTGGTGGTTCAGAGAATAAAATTATTGAAGTGTTTGAAATTGAAATGCAAAGAAATCATGTTTGTCCTAACCTAGATTCCTAGTTTATAGGTCTTTGTTTTTGTGCATACATGGAAATGGGATCACCTTAGGTAGACAAGTTTCTACACAAATTAGGAGTTGATTATTATTTTGTTATGACCACAACTTTTAAGTGGGTTGATATATTTTGATAATTGGTTCAAAATCAAATTAGGGAATTGTAGGTAATGATTAAAAAAAAAACTATATGTCCCTGAAATTTTAATCATATTTGGTTGGCATGCGCATGCCTTTTCAACATGTTTTTGTTAATAAATATTTTGATGATATATATATATATATATATATATATATATATATATATATATATATATATATATATATACCATACAGTGGATAATAATTTGCACAAAGGGCAAGAAGAAGAAGAACAACTTTTTGTTGGTCTGTTTCTAGGGTTTTATGGTGTCCTTGAGTTGCACACATGATTAGCTTCCTTCCTTTATATTATTTTGCAATGTGAAAAAAATAAAGAGAAAAACACTTCATTTATTTTAGAATTGAGAATTACTATGTTTGGTAAAAAATAGGAAGCAAGTATCCGCCAAGAGGAACAAATTAGATTAGTTTTTTTACATGTTAAAATGTAGTTTATAAGTTAAGAAAATTGAAAATTTTTATAAGGTATATTATTCCGTCTAAAAACAAAATATATTATTTTGATATTCATTATAATAGTATTGTTAGAGTGAATTACTATATTTAGGTATTATCTCGCTTTTAAACTCTAATTTGTTATATTTATATCCTTAAAAAATATTTTGGTGAGTTGAGAAAGAAGAACATAAACTATGATGTGTCAACTTTTAAGTAATGTAAGACTCTTTGAGTGTATTGAAACATAGTCCCTCAATTCCAATCGAAGATCAAGTGAGACTCTTTTCTCGACCTCAAGATAGATACCAATATTCCATCTAAAAATGAAATTTTCAGACTTGATATCCACTATAATAATATTGTTAAAGTTGATTATCACAAAATATATATAAAACAATTATGATGAATAATATAAATTTTTTCATTTTTATATTTTTATGGACTAAATTTATTAATAGCAATATTAGGACACCGAGAGATGGACTAGACAATAAAAGATGCAATAGTTTAGTTTGGAATTAGAAAAATATTTAAATCTTATAGCTTAGTTAAAGAAGCAACTTTCATCAAAGAAATTGATGTTTGTGCAATTACATCTCCTATGAATTTTCACACTAAGAAAACAATTCAACAATGTTTCAGGAGGTAAATCCATGAGGAACTTATGCCATAAAGGTCAAAGTACCCTAAAACCAAAGGTGAGGAAAATGAATGTGGAAATTAAGGGTACAAATTATGTCTGCTTGGATTGCTATTGGAGTGGATGGGAATATGCTTTAATTTCATAGTGGCAAGATTCCAATAATAATTTGTTGAGATGAAGATATTTGATTAGCTAAATTATAGGTTTGTATAACTGTACAAAATAGTGCATAATCAAAACTTACTTTATTTAGTCCTGATTTGTAAGAGTAAAATACTATAAAAACATGGTATCTGTATCCAAAAGAAATATGAATAAAAATTATAGAATGAATTCTATGTTTTTCAATTTAGTATCAGAGATTAGAATTTTTTTCCTTTTTCTTTCTAAATCCTTAGCGATCTTAACTGGAGAGATGGCAGAAAAATCAATTCCAATGATAGTTCAATTT
Source organism: Sphenostylis stenocarpa (assembly GCA_963425845.1). Taxonomy (NCBI): domain Eukaryota; kingdom Viridiplantae; phylum Streptophyta; class Magnoliopsida; order Fabales; family Fabaceae; genus Sphenostylis; species Sphenostylis stenocarpa. The sequence continues at coordinate 79,642,155 of OY731403.1, read as the reverse complement.
GAAGGTGTCTTCAACGTAGGCATAATCCTAAATGAATCCAACTATGACGTATGGTCACAACTAATGGAGATGCACATTGCAGAGAGGGAAAAATTTGTTAGACAAATGGCATCTAGAGGAGGGGGGGGGGTGAATGAAGCACTTGTTGGATTTGATGAAGACATATAAAGTTTATTTTGTGGGTGTGTAGGTAGATAGGTTATAGGTATGGAATTTAATCTCTGGATAATTTCAGTATATCTTGTGATAAGCGCCTATAACTGTTGCATTTCATAGAATTTATCATACTTCATGAAAAAACAATCTTTAAGCTTTGAAAGAACAAACTAAGTTTTTTAATCTGTTAAAAAGTAGTTTTACTATGTTAAAATCACTTAAAATAGGAAATGTATATATACAACCAATATTTTAATTGATTAAATCATAGAATCAACATATTAAAATATTCTTGATGATGTTTTTATGTTAAGGGTTTCACAGTATTAATCTGTTAAATTGATAAAACAATAGATTAAAATGTTCTAAGTCATAATTCGCATTTTTAGTATCTCAGATTTTTAATCTGTTAAAATGAATTTTAATCTGTTAAAACAGAGAGCTACCATTCTTTCATTTTAAGTATCTCAAATTTTCAATCTGTTAAAATAAATTTTAATCTGTTAAAACAGAGAGCTACCATTTTTACTTCTAGCAGTTTTAATCCATTAAAAACTCGAATTAACTGATTGAAAGAGTTTTAAATGAAATCAATCGATTAAAACATCATTTTAATCAATTGAAACTATCAGTTTTGTCTCTTTTACTCTATAAAGACAATTTTGATTTCTCTTTCTAAACACAATTTGGAAATCGATTAAAATCAATCTTGGAGCTCTCATATTCGTGTGTTTTCTAAGCATTCATATACATTTCATGTCATAAGGCACTTTGATCAAGATTGTTGAAAGATCTTCAAGAGAGAAATTTTTGTGTTAGAAAATTTTCTTCTGGACTTCTATATTGTAAAAGCTACAGTCCAGGTTTATTCTTTTCAATAATTGTACGAATTTTAATTGTGTAGATTGGGTTTGAATCTGCACTGATTACAGCGACTGAGTTTGGTTGTTGGGTGTTTTTTTTTCAAGAGTATATCTTGTGGTGTTGTAAGGTAGATCTTGGGGTAGATTGGTTTGTATCTACTGATTTGTATTTTCACTTGGTATTAGTGGAACTTGACAGATTTGTCAAGAACTGGATGTAGCTCTTGGGAAGAGTGAACCAGTATAAAACTCTTGTATTGTATTTATGCATTTATCTCTTTTCATTTCTGGTTTATATTCTTGCTTTGTTAAAAACCAAATTTGCCTAATAAAAGATTGGATAAAGATTAATCATTCTTCCACAAAGAAAGTGTGTTTTGAAAAAGGTTTCAAATTTCAATTCACCCCCCCTCTTGAACTCAACCATTAATTCTTACAATTGGTATCAGAGCTGGTTCTTGTAAGTTACTCAAGAATTCGGTCCAAGAAAGTTTAAATGGCTGAGGGAAAGATGAATTTTTCTGAAGGAGCCTCCATCAATAGGCCTCCTTTATTTGCTGGTGTGAATTACTCCTTCTGGAAGGTTAGAATGAAAATCTTTATTGAATCTCTTGATAGGGGTATTTGGGATACAATTGTTAACGGCCCTTTCAAACCAACTCATACAGTGGATTGTAAAATTGTTGAAAAATACTGGGCTGACTTAACTAAAGCAGAAAATAGGAAAGTTCAATATGACTATACTGCTAAGAACATTATTACCTCTGCCTTAAATCTTGATGAGTTTTTCAAGGTTTCTCAATGCGCCTCTGCCAAAGAAATGTGGGAGATTCTAGAAGTCACTCACGAAGGTACCTCTGATGTGAAAAGGGCAAGGAAGCATGAATTAATCAAAGATTATGAATTGTTCAAAATGCAGCAAGGTGAAACCATTGCAGATGTGCAGAAAAGATTCACGCATATAGTCAACCATCTAATTGGATTAGGCAAGACATTTGACAAGAAAAAGTTAAACATCAAAATCCTAAAATGTTTGGACAGATCTTGGCAACCAAAGGTGACAGCCATGTCAGAATCAAGAGACTTAACTGAGATGATTACTGCATCATTGTTTGGTAAGATAAGGGAACACGAGTTGGAGATCAACAGGTTTAAAGAACAAGAAAATGCAGAAAAGAAAAGCAGAAACATTGTTCTCAAGACAATTGAAGAAAGTAGTGACTCTGATGAAGAAGGATCTGAGAATCTTAATTTGTTGGTTAAGAAGTTTGGGAAATTTCTTAAGAAGAAGAACAGAATTGGCCAGATTAAAAGGTACAATGATAAAATAACTGATTATCTTCAAAATACTTATACTTGTTATTCTTGTGGTAAGTAGGGACATATAAGAAGTGAATGTCCAGAAAAATCCAAGAATCAAAACAAGAAAGATATGAAGTACAAAGGGAAAAAAGCCTACATAGCCTGGCAAGACAATGATTCATCCTCAAGTTCTGAATCTGAAAGTGAAGAAGTGAATCTATGCTTAATGATTGGTTGTGAATCTTCTTCATCTCGTGTAAGTTCAACCCCCCACAGAGAATGAAATGAATTACAACACATTATTAACTGTTTTCAATGAAATGCATGATGAAGCTAAGAATTTATCCTATACAAATAATCGGTTAAAAGGACTAAATAACTGGTTAGAAAATAGGGTTAAAGTTCTAGAAGAAGAATTATTAGAAAGCAAAATAGATATGAAACATCTTGAAATAATCTACAATAATTCATCTTCTGATAATGCTGTTGTTAACAAAGATGGTGAAAAGTGTATCTCTCTGCAGAAAAATGTTGAGTATTTGATTAAAACTTTATCTAAGTTTACTGAAGGTAAAGCAAATTTAGATACACTTATTGGGTCTCAAAACTTTGTTTTTGATCATACTGGCATTGGTTATAAACCTAAGTTTGGGGTTAAAACTAAAAAGTATTTGAATTTCTTGTCTTTCAGAAAATCAACAGCATCTCCCTTCTCATCTTGTCACTATTGTATGAAAAAAGGGCATATTGTAAAATTTTGTCATATTAGAAAACATCATGTGCCACAGGGTAAAATGAGATGGGTTCCAAAATATGTTAAACAGAAAACTTGACCACTAAGGACCCAAATTATTTAAGGGTACCAAATACTTGATGCTTGATTTTTCAGGAACAACAGCAAGAATCACTTTGGTACTTGGACAACGGATGCTCAAGGCATTTGACAGGTGATATTTCCAAATTTCAGAAAATGAGATTGAAGACTGAAGGTTACGTAACATATGGAGATAACAAGGGAAGAATCTTAGGTTCTGGAGACATAGGAGATGGTGAGACTGTGACCATTCACAATGTTCTTCTTGTTGAAGGTCTTAAGCACAACTTAATCAGTATAAGCCAATTATGTGATCTTGGTCACAAGGTTATCTTCAAACCAGAAATCTGTCTAATCTATGAGCCAAAATCTGACACGGTAATGCTGGTTAGTAAGAGATTAAAAAACATTTACATGCTAGATATCAAGCATTCTATCTCATCTCAAAGCTGTCTTCTCACTAAAGAAGAAGAATCTTGGTTATGGCATAGAAGGCTTGCCCATATTCATCTTAATCATCTTGACAAACTAATTTCTAAAGATTTAGTTTCTGGACTACCTAAGCTTCAAATCCTGAAAGACAAAATCTGTGAAGCTTGTTCAAAAGGTAAACAAACTAGAAAATCCTTTTCAAATAAAAACATTGTTTCTACTTGTAGACCTTTGGAACTGCTCCACTTAGATTTGGTTGGTCCTTAAAGAAACAAAAGCCTAGGTGGTAATCTTTATATCATGGTAATTGTTGATGATTTTTCCAGATTTACATGGACTGTTTTTCTAAATGCCAAATCAGATTCTTTCAAATCTTTTAAAAAGCTTGCCAAGGTTTTACATACTAATAAAGGTTATTTCATTACTTCTATTCAAAGTGACAATGGTGGAGAATTTGTAAATGAAAAGTTTGAATTATTCTATGAAAAGTATGACATAAAACACAACTTTTCTGCTCCAAGAACCCCTCAACAGAATGGTGTTGTGGAAAGGAAGAACAGATCCATTGTGGAACTTGCTAGAACAATGTTTTGTGAAAACTGTTTACCTAAATACTTTTGGGTAGATGCTGTAAACACTGCTTGTCATGTTTTGAATAGGCCCATTCTTAACAAAACCCCATATGAACTTTACAAAGGAAGAAAACCCAACATAAACTATTTCAGGATTTTTGGATGTACATGTTTTGTTCTAAACAATGGGAAAGAAAATATTGGCAAGTTTGATGAAAAATCTGATAAAGGGATCTTTCTTGGCTATTCTTCTAATAGTCATGCATATAGAGTCTATAATTTAAGACTAAAATCTGTTGAAGAATTAGTACATGTTGTTTTTAATGAGTCTCCTCGAGTGTTGCAGAGTAAAACAACAGGTACTGCAGATGATGACGAATTAGCTGATAATGTTTATCAGTTAAAACATCCCAAAAATACAGAACAATGTACTGTTGAAGAAGGTGATCAATCGATTGATCCTACAAAAGCTGATCCACCAGAAATAATTGTTGAAGAACAGGAAGAAGATTGCTTGGATGAACTTCCTAAAGAATGGATTGTCCCAAGAGATCTTTCTCTAGATAATGTGATTGGACAAATCAATAAAGGAGTGTCCACTAGAAATTCTCTTAATCAATTCTGCAATCATATGGCATTTATTTTACAAATTGAACCTAAATTTGTTAAGGATGCATTAAATGATGAATATTGGGTTAGTGCAATGCATGATGAACTTAATCAGTTTGAAAGAAATAATGTGTGGGAATTAGTTCCTAAAACCAAAGATATCAATATAATTGGTACTAAGTGGGTATTCAAAAACAAATTAGATGAACATGGCATTATTACTAGAAATAAAGCTAGGTTAGTAGCCAAAGGATATAATCAATAGGAAGGAATTGATTTTGATGAAACCTTTGCACCCGTAGCTAGACTTGAAGCTGTTAGATTGTTATTAGCTTATGCGTGTATTAGTGGTTTCATATTGCTTCAGATGGATGTCAAGAGTGCCTTTCTAAATGGATTCATCAATGAAGAAGTTTATGTTTCTCAACCTCCTAGTTTTGAAGACCACAAACATCCTGACCATGTCTACAAGCTGAAAAAGGCGCTTTATGGATTAAAACAGGCCCCTAGACAAATGATATGAGAGGCTAAGTAATTTCTTAACTGATCAAGGATACAAACGAGGTGAAGTTGATAAAACTTTATTCATTACGAAATCTGGATCTGATATTATTCTGGTGCAGGTTTATGTTGATGATATCATTTTTGGTTCTACTAATAATGCCTTGTGTAATAAATTTGTTAAGGAAATGCAAAGTGAATTTAAGATGTCTATGATGGGAGAACTAAATTTCTTCCTTGACCTCTAGGTTAAGCAATTAAAGAATGGTATTTTCCTAAATCAATCTAAATACTGTAATGAGTTGTTGAAGAAATTTAATATGCATAATTGCAAAGAATCGTCCACTCTCATGTCTACTAACTGCTGTCTAGATTTAGATGAAAAGGGGAAATCTGTTGATCAAACTAAATATAGAGGTTTGATTGGATCTCTTCTATACCTCACTGCTAGTAGGCCTAACATTATGTTCAGTGTTTGCCTGTGTGCTAGATTTCAGGCAAATCCAAAAGAATCTCACCTCACTGCTGCTAAAATGATTCTCAAGTATCATAAAGGAACCATCAATGTTGGTCTATGGTATCCTGAAGGTACTTCTCTTAAACTTGTTGGATTTTCTGATTCTGACTTTGCAGGTTGTAGATTGGATAGGAAAAGTACCTCTGGTACATGTCACTTACTGGGAAGCAGCCTCATATCATGGCACAACAAAAAACAAGCGTGTGTGGCTCTCTCAACTGCAGAAGATAAATACATTGCAGCTGGGAGCTGTTGTGCCCAGAGTATCTACCTCAAACAACAATTGAAGGATTATGGGGTGTTTCTCAACACGGTACCTCTGGTTTGTGATAATACTAGTACAATCAATCTAACTAAAAATCATATTCAACACTCTAGAACTAAGCATATTGAAATTAGACATCACTTTATTAGAGAACATGTCTTTAGGGGTGATTGTGAAATTTTATTCATTGATATTGATAAACAATTGGCTGACCTATTCATCAAACCACTGCCTAGAGATAGACTTAATATGCTTAGAACTGAATTAGGAATTTTGGATCTATCTAGTATTGTATAATTGATTCTCTATTATGGTTCTGTGCTTTTTAATAGGTTGATAATATGATTAATCGATTAGTTGTCTGAAAATTTTGAAATATTTTTCAAACTATGTGTTTTTAATTGATTAATCTTGCGAAATAATCTGTTAATTTCCTGGTTCTCAATATATGTTCCTGATCCATTGCCAGATTAATCGATTAAATATGTTTCTAATCGGTTTATTTCATTAAATTTTTTAGCTCTGCATGTTAGTCTTTTGAATTAATCGATTAAATATGTTTCTAATCGGTTTATTTTATTAAATTCTTTAGCTCTGCATGTTTTCCTTTGGAATTAATCGATTAAACCTTCGATTTAACCGATTCATTTTGCTTTTGATAATATGCTTCTATATCATTAAGTGAAAATTAATTGATTATATGGTAAAACAATTGATTAATTTTCTAGGGCTAGTATTGTATGCTTTGCTTCTGATTATTTACTGCAGGTTGAATTGAGTGCATTTTCAACTGCAAAACACTTCAGCTACTCTCTTAAATGTAATATTTATCCAATTACATCAGTAATTCACGCTGGAAAACTGTGATTGGAGATAAGAAGTGAAGAAATCTTGATTGATGCAGGTAATCGAGTAAATTTTTGTACCCATTGTTCCTTTTCTGTCTTTTCCATCTCTGACGCAGGGAACAGACTGAGGTAATTCACTACAAGACAAATTGGACTATTCAAAGTAGTTGAAGAGTTAGAATCTTCTCACTTCTTGTTCGAAAAACCTTGTGTTCACTCTTGACAAGGTAAAACGATTATTGGATTTAGTTTATTTCTCTCATCATGTTCAAGCGCTCCAAATCTGGAAGGAAGAAGTTCAGCAGAGGTGAATCCTCAATTGTTGCCCAAGAAACGTCAGGATGAGGGCATATTGAAACTTGGTTCAATGGGAACCAAGAGAAGATGGAGTTATTCATTCACGAAATGAGCAGAAAATAGATCAATATTCCCAAAATACTGAAATTCTCGTGGTTAGATGTTGAAGGATTCAAAGGGGTGTGAAAACTACTGTAACACCAGAAACTTCAGAGTTTCTTAGAGCTCAATGGTAGAATCTATCCTGACCTTATCAAAGTTTTCTTTACTAACTTGTCATTTGAAGGTTCTACTCTTAAAACTCAAGTCAAAGGAGTGGACATTGAAGTTACTCCCATTGTCTGGAAAAATGTTGCTGGACTCAAGAATGAAGGAGTCAAAGTCACTAAAGGATATACGTCTGATGTACAAGAGTTCAACAAAGTTCAATATTTTCGTTCCTGCTTAAAAAATAAGCGTGACTCTGTGAGTTCCTTCAATACTGGAAAGCTTAAACTTGAAGAAAGATTGCTTGCATTCATAGTGGCCTGGCAGCTTACTCCCAGGGGGAGCAATCATGAAGTACTGAATGAAGGTGACTTGATACTCATGTATTGTATCCACCACAGAATCAGAGTGAACTGGGCATTTGTTATCAAAGACCATATGGTCAAAGCAAAAAGGCTAAGTGATTTTAGGTATCCCTATGCTATTTTAATTTCAAAATTTCTCACTCATTTTGGTGTTGATCTAGAAGGAGAACTTTCTGAAGTTGTTCGCCCCACAAATGAGATAAATAATTCAATCCTTCATAAAATGGGGTTCATAAAAATTGATGGTGATTGAATTTTCAAAGAGGAAGCTGGGAGAGATGAAGAGGTTGATATTACATAAGGAGAAGAGGACGACAATGAGAACACTGGTGCTCTGAGTGCTACTGAACCAAGACAAACAGACCCCATGGAAGATGTTCTGGCTTAACAGTCTCCATTGGACATGATTCCTTATGTGGCTCCACCTGATCGTGGCACACCTCTTTCACAGTTTGAAAGGATTGTGCTGCACCAAATGAATGAAATTCAAACTAATCAAAGGAGGTACATGGAGATGACATATGCTTTGCAAGCTCGCCAGCATTGGCTTTATGAGGATTCCATTACCAGATTCCAGCATATTGATAATCAATTGGATGACATCTATAACAGAATTGGGGACCTCCAATTCAATCAAGGTCCCTGGGATGGTGATGAATGAAATCTCTGTTTTGTAGCTTTATTTTACTTATGTTTGTTTTGGTTGTTTTATTTTTTGGGTACCTATATGGTACTTATGGCCTGTATATGAACACTTTTCTCTCTTTTATGAAGTCAAATAGGGGGAGAAGAATACGCTACTATGCTGTCACTACACACACACATCACAATTATATGTCTCTGTTGCTCTGTTACTATTTTTTATGTAGGTGCGGTGGATATTTGTCTCCATCAAATAAGAGGAGATTAAAGCACTTGTTGGATTTGATGAAGACATATAAAGTTTATTTTGTGGGTGTGTAGGTAGATAGGTTATAGGTATGGAATTTAATCTCTTGATAATTTCAGTATATCTTGTGATAAGCACCTATAACTGTTGCATTTCATAGAATTTATCATACTTCATGAAAAACCAATCTTTAAGCTTTGAAAGAACAAACTGAGTTTTTTAATCTATTAAAAAGTAGTTTTACTCTGTTAAAATCACTTAAAATAGGAAATGTATATATACAACCAATATTTTAATTGATTAAAGCATAGAATCAACATATTAAAATATTCTTGATGATGTTTTTATGTTAAGGGTTTCGCAGTATTAATCTGTTAAATTGATAAAACAATAGATTAAAATGTTCTAAGTCATAATTCGCATTTTTAGTATCTCAGATTTTTAATCTGTTAAAATGAATTTTAATCTGTTAAAACAGAGAGCTACCATTCTTTCATTTTAAGTATCTCAGATTTTCAATCTGTTAAAATGAATTTTAATCTGTTAAAACAGAGAGCTACCATTTTTACTTCTAGCAGTTTTAATCCATTAAAAGCTCAAATTAACCGATTGAAAGAGTTTTAAAAGAAATCAATCGATTAAAACATCATTTTAATCAATTGAAACTATCAATTTTGTCTCTTTTACTCTATAAATACATTTTTTATTTCTCTTTCTAAACACAATTTGGAAATCGATTAAAAGCAATCTTGGAGCTCTCATATTCATGTGTTTTCTGAGCATTCATATACATTTCATATCATAAGGCGCTTTGATCAAGATTGTTGAAAGATCTTCAAGAGAGAAAGTTTTGTGTTAGAAAATTTGTTTCTGGACTTCTATATTGATAAAAATAAGGGGTGTAAGGAAAGTAATGCAGTGAAAAAGAGATAAGGGAAAGAGAAGAGCACATAGTAGTTTATACTGGTTCGGGTATAGCCAACCCTACATCTAGTTTCTAGTCAACTCTTAACACAAGAGTGACCCCAAATCACTATCTTTTAAATTCAGTTCACAAATTACAATCAACTTAGCAAGAAACAAACTAATTCAAAAGACAATCACCTCCTTAGAAACTCACTAAGGATGAAAACCTCCCTAGAATCCCACTAGGGATGAACACCTCCACTGAACAAATCAAAGGATGAACACACCTCCTTAGAATCCCACTAAGGATGAACACCTCCCTAGAATCCCATTAGGGATGAACACCTCCTCTAAACAAATCAAAGGATCACCTCCCTGAACAAATAAAAGGGATGAACAGTTTCCACACAGGAAACAAAACAAAAACACAACAGAATTACAATGACTACTTAAACCCTAAACAGGGAATTTTGTTCAACATACAAGGATATGAATGTTGAACATACAAGGATATGAAGCTTGTATATTTTGATGATGATTCATGGAGAATGTCAATGAAAGTGACCCAGCAAAGATCTTACGATTTGATGAGTTAGATAAAGTCAAAGGTCAACTCTGAAACAGCCAAACAAGTCACTCAGAGACTGGTAGTTAAGACTGAGTGTGTTGATAAGAGGCTTAGGTAAAACCACTTTACCTTTTCCACTTGCATAAAGCTTCTTCACTCATTTTGCAAAATGCCTCAAAATAGTTTTAAACAAATCAAACAAAAGCATTTTGACAAAGAACCTTCTTAACAATGGTTTTAACTAATATAGTTTTTTAAGAACAAACGTTTAAAACACTTAGAATGTTTATAGAAGTGTTTTTCAGAGCATTTTAATTTATACAAAAACCTTTAATTCGATTAAAAACCCTTTATGACCTCAATTGGAATCCTAATATACAATAGTGTTAGCGTACAGTATAATCAATGTAATTTAAATATGAGCGATCAGATCGCTTTTAATCGATTAAGATACTTCTAATCCGATTAAAACCACTTTGGCAATTAGGATGATTGATCAAGAATGAAAATTAATGTATTTATTAATAGTTGGCTTATGATTGATCGAGAATTTGAATTCTAATCGATCTATTAAGACTTATTTCAATTCACTTAAAACCGGATTTCAATCGATTAAAATAACTTAGAAAATCTTTTCAATCGATGATCAAGTTGATCGATTAAAGCAACACGTAACTGAACGAAGTATATCAAACATTACGTATTGCTTTTAATTCATCAAAGTTCGCTTTAATTGATTGTTGTTGAAAAGTACTTTGAAGTCACTCTAATCCACTAAATATGCGATCTATTCTTGAAGCAAGTCTTATCCATAAATCAAACTGAATTGATGATAACCAACTTGATCCGACTCCACTTGATTTACTATCCTTACTTTCAAAAGTGGGCTTTAATCCAATTAAATGTTTAATTGTCGACCAAAGCAGCTGAATTGCCATATTGAAAGCTGAATTCAATCATATTCACTTCTTCTGTCTTATATTCCAAAGTTTCAACTTTCCCTCATAAGGGTTTTTTAAGTTTTGTTAAAGGTTTTTTGGATCAATTAAAATGCTGTGAAAACACTTCTATAAACATTCTAAGTGTTTTAAACGTTTCTTTAAAAAACTATATCAGTTAAAACCATTGTTAAGAAGGTTCTTTGTCAAAATGCTTTTGTTTGATTTGTTTAAAACTATTTTTGAGGCATTTTGCAAAATGAGTGAAGAAGCTTTATGCAGTGGAAAAGGTAAAGTGGTTTTACCTAAGCTTTCTGTTTAGACACACTAAGTCTTCAGCTCCATTCTTCTGAGTGACTTGTTTGACTGTTGCAGAGTTGACCTTTGACTTTATCTTTGACTTCATCAAATCACTGAGATCTTTGCTAGGATCACTTTCAGTTGACATTCTACAAGCTTCTACAATTTGTTGTCTCTATTACCCAGGTGTGATTGTTCTTATTTTATTACCTTCATCCTTTGTGGGCTTAAGTGGTTGATTGTTAAATTCCCTGTTTTGGGTTTAAGTAGTCACTGTTATTCTGTTATATTTCTTTGGGTTTCCTGTGTGGAAACTGTTCATCCCTTTGATTTGTTTAGGGTGGTGTTTTGATCCTTTGATTTGTTCAGAGGAGGTGTTCATCCCTAGTGGGATTCTAGGGAGGTGTTCATCCTTAGTGAGATTCTAAGGAGGTTTGTTCATCCTTTGATTTGTTCAGAGGAGGTGTTCATCCCTAGTGGAATTCTAGGGAGGTGTCATCCTTAGTGGGTTTCTAAGAAGGTGATTGTTTTTTGAATTAGTTTGCTTTTTGTTGAGTTGATTGTAATTTGTAAACTGAATTTAAAAGATAGTGAATTAGGGTCACTCTTGTGTTAAGAGTTAACTGGGAACTGAATGTAGGGTTGACTATACCCGAACCAGTATAAATCACTGTGTGCTCCTCTCTTTCCCTTATCTCTTTTTCACTACATTACTCTCCTTACACCCCTTATTTTTATCTCTATCTTTCTCTATCTTGTTGATATTTTATCTCTCTAATTATATTATTTTCGCTTTATCTTTATTCAATTTGATAATTAAAATTCAATTAATAATTATTGGACATTTTAAAATAAATTTTTAATTTGGCATCTATTTTAATTTGTGCATCTATTCACCCTCTCGCCCCCCGTCTAGATGCCATTTGTCTAACAAGTGGTATCAGAGCTTGCTTAGATAAGATATTTCTAAACAATCTGACAAGATGTCTATACAGAATTAGGTTTATAGGGAAGGAGCCTCAATAAACAGACCACCACTATTTGAAGAAGAAGACTATCAATTTTGGAAAGCAAGAATGGAAATATTTTTACGAACACTAGATTATGGTGTTTGGTATGTTATACTCAACGGTCCCTACATTTCGATGAGAACAACGAAATCTAGAGTTGTTCCAAAGACTTTTGACCAATAGACGCCGGATGAAAATAAGCGTGCCCAATATGATGTAAGAGCCCAAAACACTATTGTTTCTACCTTAACTTGTAATGAATTTTTCAGGGTCTCACAATGCAAGACGACAAAAGAAATATGGGACACTCTTGAAGTGACACATGAAGGAACAAATGAAGTAAAGTGAGCACGTAAGAACACACTCATCCAGGAGTATGAATTGTTTCAAATGCAGCAGAATGAAAGCATCACAGATTTCCAAACACACTTCACACATATAGTAAATCACTTGAAAGTATTAGGAAATAGTTTTGAAAATGAGGAGTTGAACACAAAGATCTTGAAATCCTTAGACAGGAATTGGCAACCAAAGGTCACTACTATTACAGAATCAAAGGATCTCACAGACATGAATATTGCTACTCTATTTGGAAAGTTGCAAGAACATGAGATGGAGCTGATGAGTCATTATATTCTCATATTTTGTTCCCTTTATGAACTTATCTTAATAAGTTTTTTGGGCTTAACTTTCTATTATTAGTGAATTTTTACTAATTGGGCTTCATTGGGCCAATAATTTATATTTTAATTAATTTGAATCTATTTGATCTAATTTTTGTTCATTATTAATTTTAGGATAGTTTAAAGCAATTTTGGGCCTAGAAGATTGGGCCAAATGTCATATTATAGTTTAAAGCAATTTTGGGCTTGGAAAAATGGGCCAAATGTCATATTTTATTTTATACGGGTACTAACATTGGTTCACTGTTTTATTTATCATTTTTTCTCTAGATCTCTAAAAATAATGATTCTGAAAGCATTTCAAACTAGATACATTCAGATTTCTATATAATCCAAAATCATTCAATTCAAAGCTAAATTAGATTTTGCATAAATTATCCAAAACGGGTCAAGTCACCAAGCCGACCCAATGGACATACTTCGGTAATTTAAGTATCCTAAATTCATTAGACCTCTTAAAATAATAGAAATAGTAGCATTTTAAAGATAGCTCAAAAGGATTTCAATGGAGACCAAAATTGCTTAATTTGGATAAGTATTGAAAATATTGCACGTGTTTGAAGTTCATGGAACTGCACTGAAGCCAACTTATGATGTGTTTCATGGACCAGTTCAGCCCAAACCTAGATTAAGATTAGGGTTAGGGTTATTTATATAAGAGAGGCACATCACACATCACATGACACACAACACACAAGGACTGCGCAGCCACCACACAAACGCCTTTCATCTTCTACAATTTATATTCAAGTTTGTTTACTCTTCTGTCATTATTTTAAATTCTTGTTTCAATTTTAATTATGTTTCTTCTACTACATTTTCGACTTTCCATGGATAGATAAATCTTTGTATTGATTTTCTGAGAAGAATGCAAGTAGATCTTTGAGGTTTTGTTCTTCAATTTCATTTTGTTTGTTCTCTTAACTCTTCATCTTCTAATCCCAATGTTGAATTATAATTTGTTTATGCTTAATAAACCAAAACTAATATCACAGTTTGCTTAATTCTGTGTTAGAGATGAGATTATGTGATGTATGCAATGCTTAATTGTATAAGGATAATTTGGGGTTAATCTTTGCTTAGTTGGTTAATTTCATATTGGAATAAGGGTTAAGGAAAATTTGGGATTAATCTTCGCTTAGTTGGTTAATTTCATATTGGAACAAGGGTTAAAGCTAATTTGAGATTAATCTTCACTTAGTTGATTAATTCTGGATTAGAATATAATTTGGGATTTATCTTCGCTTAGTTGGTTAATTTCGAATTAATTTTGTAATCTAGGATAAGTGACACTGCATTAGAATTAGGAAATCAATTACATTTTAATCTGTTTTTAATCCGCATATTTATAATCTGTTTTTGTTCTATTTCATCTAATATTTTAAATTTTGAAAAACCCCCCTTTTTGTTAATGTTCTAATTTGAAAAATTGATAAGCTTTGATAGAAATTCGTGGTCTTTGGGAGACGACCTAGGAAAACTTCCTAGTACTACATTTATCTGTTTTAATTATTTGATCGAGTACAACATCGATCAAATTTGGCACCATTGCTAGGGACCAAGATTTACGTCTAGGGTTTCAATTTTTATTTTCTGTTTCTGTTTTCGTTTTTTTGTTTTTTATTTTCTATTTTCTTTTATTTGAATATTTTAATTGATTTTTAGTTATTTAAATATTTTATTTGATTTTCAGTTATTTAATATTTTATTTGATTTCGTTGTTATTTGGATATTTTATTTAATTTTTAGTTATTTAAATATTTTATTTGATTTTCAGTTATTTGAATATTTTATTTGATTTGTTGTTATTTGGATATTTTATTTGATTTGTTGTTATTTGGATATTTTATTTTATTTGTTGTTATTTGGATATTTTATTTGATTTTCATTTATTTAATATTTGATTTTCAGTTATTTGAATTTATTATTTGATTTACTGTTATTTGGATATTTTATTTGATTTTTAGTTATTTAAATATTTTATTTGATTTTCTGTTTAATTTTAACATTTTTACTTCTCTCAATACTATTTTGATAGCCCACTGTTGGGTTCCTTCTAAAACTCTTTTTGGTTAAAAATAAATAATAAAAAATATATAAATAATAATTCAAAAAAAAAATTGTCTCTAATTTGTTTTTCTAGTTTTTTTTTAAATTATAATTTCCATTCTCATAGGAAACTCTAGATATAACTTGGTAGTGTGCTAGTGCATGTCTAGGAGGGTTCTGGCTAAGAAAGACTTGGTCCTTAAGCGTGTCCATTAGTGACCCACCTCTCTTTCCTAGGAACCTACCTGGTGTACTTTTTCACAGTCTACCGTTGTCATTCCAGTAAACAACTGATTTCTTTTTAGGAATTTTTTTAACTCTTGGGAAATACATGAATTGTTGAATATAGTGCATGACTAGGAGCAATCTTAACCTTTTACAACCTTTTGATCCTAAGATAGACAGAACCTTTCATAGATTAGTTAGACATTCTAGGAATTCATCTCTTGAGTCTGAACCATTAGATAGTCTTAGTGATAGTACTGCACCTAATATACCTTCTTCTGATAATTTCCAAACTGATAACATGGGTGATCAACCTATTAGACCTTGTGAGAGAACACTTGGGGAGCTTACTGCCCCTGAATTCACTTATGATAGCTTATGTATCCAGTATCCTGATGAAGATGTTCCTTATGTTCTTAAAACTGGACTGATACACTTGTTGCCCAAGTTTCATGGTTTTGCAGGTGAAGACCCTCACAAACACTTAAAGGAATTTTACATTGTCTGTTCCACCATGAAACCTGCGAATTTCCAAGAAAACCATGTGTTTCTAAAGGCATTTTCTTTCTCTTTGGAGGATCTTCCTAAGGACTGGCTGTATTATTTGGCTCCTGGTTCAATTACAAGCTGGGATGACCTGAAGAGAGTGTTCCTGGACAAATTCTTCCCTACATCCAAGACCACTACTATTCGAAAGGATATTTCTGGAATCAGGCAAACTGCTGGAGAGAGCTTGTATGAGTATTGGGAAAGATTTAAAAGACTTTGTGCTAGTTGTCCTCATCATCAAATTTCTGAGCAACTGTTACTATAGTATTTTTATGAGGGGATAAACATAATGGATAGAAGCATGATTGATGTAGCCAGTGGAGGAGCCTTAGGAGATATGACACCTACTGCTACTAGAGGTCTGATTGAGGAGATGGCATCCAACTTGCAGCAGTTCAACATGAGGAGTGATGTTATAGTTTTGAGAGGAGTTCATGATGTTGGTTCCCCGGATACAACTGCAAAAAAGTTGGAGAGTATGATTGATGCTCTCACCACACTGGTCAACCAACTTGCGGCAAATCAGAGAACTACACCTGCTGCAAGAGTTTGTGGCATCTGCACTTCAAATGATCATTATACAGATGTTTGTCCATCATTGCAACAAACTACATGTTCTGATGCTCCCCAAGCTTATGCTGCAAACATTTACAACAACAGAGGTCCACAACAACAACAAAATTTTGACTTGACCTCAAATAGATACAATCCAGGTTGGAGAAATCACCCAAACTTGAGATGGTCCAATCAACAGTAACAACATCCTCCCACCTTCCAAAACAATGCTAGGTCAAGCAGATACGTGCCTCCACCTTTTCAACAGCAGTATCAAAGACAAAATGAAGATCCAACAACATTACCAGCTCCAGCCCCTCAACCTTTGACTTCTGAACCTTCATTTGAAGAGTTGGTCAGACAGATGACCCTACAAAATATGCAGTTCCAACAAGAGACAAAAGCTTCCATCCAGAGTTTGACAAATCAGATGGGGCAGATGGCTACCCAGCTTAACCAAGCATAGTCCCAGAAGTCTGATACATTGCCATCCTAGACAGTGTAGAATCTGACGAATGTTAGTGCCATCACCTTGCGGTCAGACTAGACAATTGATGCACTTGTTGCACCTGTACCTGATGTCCCTATTCAGATTAGTGATGGAGCTGCAACAGCAAAAGGAAGGGTCCTATGCAACCAGAAGAGGAACAAATTGGTAGTAGAAATCATTCAATCAACCCTTCTCCAACAAGCCTGCAGCAACAACAGTCTTCTATTCCCCTTCCATTTCCACCAAGAGCATTTCCAAGCAAGAAAATGGAAGAGGTGGATAAGGAGATTTTAGAGACTTTCAGAAAGGTTGAGGTCAATATACCTCTCCTTGATGCAATCAAACAAATTCTGAGGTATGTCAAGTTCCTCAAGGAGTTGTGCACTCACAAGAGGAGACTTAAAGGTATTGAGCGAATCAGTTTGGGCAGAAATGTGTCTGCACTCATACGTAAACCTATTCCTCATACTCCTGAAAAGTGTACAGATCCTGGCACATTTACCATACCTTGCATCATAGGCAATAGGAAATTTGAAAATGCCATGCTAGACTGAGGAGCATATATAAATGTCATGCCTATGTCTGTTTTCAATTATTTGTCCCTTGGACCCTTAAAACCCACATATGTGGTTATTCAATTGACAAATAGAAGTATTGCCCACCCTGCTGATGTTATTGAGGATGTTTTGGTTTAGGTTGATCAACTCCTTTTCCCTGCTGACTTTTATGTTCTTGAAATGGAAGAAGGGTATTCCCACGATTTAGTACCCATTATTTTAGGCAGGCCATTTTTAAGTACAACCCGAACTAAGATAGATGTCCATACTGGTGCACTTTCTATGGAATTTGATGATTGTGTGGCAACATTCAACATCCATGATGCTATGAAACACCTATCTGAGGATCATTGTGTCTTTCATGTTGATTTGATTGATGAATTAATTGATGAAAATGTACTTGAATTCTTTCATGATGTTGACTTGTTGAACATTCAAGGAGTTGATGTTGCACTTGATGAACATGAAGATTGTTGATTTTGATGATGATCCAAGAACTCAAAGACTTAGTGTGTTGAAGACTTGTTTTGTATTGTAATAACTTTGTTTTAATTAGATTGAGTCTGTAATATTAGAGTTTTAGATAGCCGGTACATAGTCTGCACCTTAGAAGCTTCAAAAAGCCCAAATATATCATCCAGGCTCGGCCTTAATCGATTATATAGGGAAATAATCGATTAAAATAGTGAGAAAACCATTTTCTGTATAAACTCACTGCTTTAATCGATTAAACTTCAAAATAATCGATTATTACGTCTGATAATCGATTAAAATGCCTAATAATCGATTAAAACAGAGAGGTTTTGGGTTCTGTTGTTTTTGGCTCTGTTTTAATCGATTATAACTCCATTTAATCGATTATTTCAGTCTGTTTTTTATTTTAAACTTCAAATTAACCCTATTTTCGAAAACCCAATTACCAAGAACCCTAGTTTCGAAATCCCCAATTCCTAAACCCTAATTTCTCTACTTAAACTCTTCTTTGGAACTCAGAAAAGTAGAACAACCTTTTCCATACAAAAGTTAAGTGTTGTGAGTGCCAGAGAACTGTTTATTGCAAGGAAAAGGGGCTTTTGGAACCTGGTGTGGGCTAGAAGCGATAAGAATCACTAAGTGGAGTTCTTAGTGGATTGTGTGTTGTGCCGTCTCTAGGGAAAGTTGTTCATCATCTCTTGTGGATTCCAAGAGAGGTGTTTTCGTATCTTTATCTTTTCAATTGTAATCTGTTTGTAACAACTTGTTTATAGTGACAGCGTTAATCCTCTGTTGAGTGATTAGCAACTGGACGTAGGGTCTTTTGATCCGAACCAGTATAAATCTCCTGTGTAAGATTCTCTTCTCTATTTACATTTACACAGTTTTTAATCGGTAAAATTTGGGGAAAATTTTGAAAACCTAATTTTTATTAAGAAACCAATTCACCCCCCCCTCTTGGTTTTTGTCCGACCACGCGAACATTCTGCTGCGCGATTCTAACAAGTGGTATCAGAGCTTGCTTTGATAGTCATTCAAATTTTCGAAAATGGCCGGACAAAATCAAACTTTTGCCGAAGGTGCGTCTATCAACAGACCCCCACTTTTTGCGGGTCAAAATTATCCTTTCTGGAAGGTACGTATGCAAATATTTTTAGAGTTTGTTGATAGAGGTGTTTGGGATGCTATTTTAAATGGTCCTTTTATTCCTAAAGTTTTTGAAAATGGAGTAGAAGTACCAAAACAATTTTCTAGATGGTCGGATGAAGAAATTAGGAAAGCTCAATATGATGTTAGGGCTAGAAATATAATTTCATCTGCTTTAACCCTTGATGAGTTTTACAGGATATCAGTTTGTACGAGTGCTCAAGAAATGTAGGATAAAATAAGAGTAACTTATGAAGGAACCGATGATAGTGACTCGATTTCGGAGTCAAGTGATCTGGAAATAGAAGCTAACATTTGCTTGTTGGCAAAAGACAATATATCTTCCGACTTTGAGGTTAGTGATTCCGACTCATCCTCAAGTGATGATGAAAATGATCTTGATGAATTACAAAATGCATATAATGAATTGTTTAGTGCCTTTAAGGACTTGAAAAATAAATACAAAGCTGTGAAAAAGAGTTTAAGTAGTTCCAAAATGGAGGTAGAGTCCTTAAAAACGAAAATTGTATGTTTAGAGGAAAAGGAGTCATTAAAAACGAAAATCACATGTTTAGAGGAAAAGGAATCCTTAGAAACGAAAATTGTATGTTTAGATGAGAATGATGATAAGAACTTAGCATGTGCATCTTGTAAAGAGTATGAATATGACATAGACATACTTAACCATTTGCTAGATAAAGCCGAAAAGGAAATAAGTGACTTTAAGAAGGATAAATTTGTTTTAGCTCAAAATAGAGTAAACCATCAAGTTCCTTTGAAAAAGCCTAAAATTAGAAATAGAAGGGTATGGGTTGAAAAAGGAACGAAAATAGTTAGAAATGTATCAAATTCAAAAACTACAGCATGCTTTTATTGTATGAAACATGGTCATACTTCAAATAGATGTAAAATTAAGCATTTTGGTGTTCCTAAAGGAAAATATATTTGGGTTCCTATAGTTAAATGAATTGTTTGTCTCTTGTATTTATTCAAAGAAAATTGATCATTTAGTATGTTTTGAATAGGATGCTCATTAGGCCAATTATAAAATCAACTCTCGATGAATTGTTAAATGGTAGAAAGCCTAATGTTGCTCATTTGAAAATATTTGTATGTAAGTGCTTTGTATTAAATAATGGAAAGGACAACTTAGGAAAATTTGACTCTAAAGCTGATGAGGGCATTTTCTTAGGTTATTCATTAACTAGCAAGGCTTATAGGGTGTTTAATAGGAGAACTTTGAATATAGAAGAATCTATACATGTTACCTTTGATGAGATTGTAGACCTTGGGGGAAATCCTCTTGAGTCAAATAAAGAACTTGCAGGTGATGATGAGTATATAAGATGTTAGAAAAGTAGTTTTAGATCAAGAGGGGGGGTGAATTGTTCTTTGAAAGTTTTTCGCAAATCACAGATTATCTAATTCGAAAATTAAGTTTACTAATCTATTCTTGAATCGCAAAGCAATCAATCAAAATAAGCGCATCAACTGAATTTAAATGAGAGAAAGGTTAAGGAAGATATCACCAGTATTTTATACTGGTTCACCCAATACCAGGGCTACGTCCAGTCTCCAGCCAAATTCCAGCTGGGTTCCACTAGATTAAATGTTTTACAGATTCAACAATCTTACACCTAATCTATCACAAGAACCAAATTCCAGTTCCTGCACTTAACCTCTTCGCCAAGAACCAAATTCCAGCCCTTGATAACCTCTACAACCAAATTCCAGCTGCAGAGAAACCAGTGCCCAAATTCCAGGCACCAAACCTTTCACCAAGAACCAAATTCCAGTTCTTGATAACCTCCACAACCAACTTCCAACTGCAGAGAAACTTGTGCCCAAATTCCAGGCACAACACAATACAAAAGAATGAAAAAGAATTGACAAAGAAGAAACTAGAAAGCTCAAACCAGTTTATCCAAATCTGCAGAGAGTTTCTTCTTTAAAAGAATGCAAGTTGCCTCAAGAAAGATTTTCAAAAGAACTTAAAAAAATTGTTGCGAATCTTTCTTGAAAAGGGTGCTAAAGTTTGCTTGAATGATTGCTTAAGGATGTGTAAAAACTGATGTTCAATGTATGTTTAAAAAGTTCAAGCAACTCTGATTTTAAAGAGTATTTTTAAAACTGCTGCATTAATTAATCTGTTGAAAGTTTGTTTTAATCTGTTGAAATAGCCGTTTCAATTTATTAAAAGTACTTTCAATCCATTAATACGTTCTTGATTCTTTAACAGATTTATTTTAGCTGATACTGTAACGGTTATATCAATTAAAACACTTTTCAAAAAATCTTCTAAGTTAATTCAATCGATTGTTTCGTGTTTTAATCGATTGATATACTGCAAAACTTTCTTATAAATCTTTTCAAGTTATTTTAACTGATAAAAAGAAATTTTAATCGATTACAACTCTGTACAAAATTTTTCCAAGTTGTTTTAATCGGTTGAAATGCGTTTTAATCGATTGAAAATCTGTACAAGATTTTCCAAGTTATTTTAACCTAGTTGAAATGCGTTTTAATCGATTGAAACAGATCTGATCGGTCATAATTCAATTCTGATCGATCATAATCAACTCTGATCAGTCATAACTGCATTCTGATCGATCATTCTGACCCTTTAAGTGATTTTAATCGATTGAAACATGTTTTAATCGATTGAAAAAGTTCTGATCGCTCATAATTCAAATCTGATCAATCACATCTGATTCTGATCGGTCATATTTGTATTCTGATCGATCATAATGAGTTCTAAATGGTTTTAATCGATTAAAAGCAATTTGTATCGATTAAAATACTGTAAAAACACTTCTTTGAACATTCTAAGTGATTTTAATCGGTTCTTTCAAAACTATATCAGTTAAAAACATGTTTAAGAAAGCTTTTGTAAAAATACTTTGTTTTTAGTTGTTTAAAACGATTTTGGAGGCATTTTGCAAAATCATTTAAGTGAAGAAACTTCATGCAGCAGAAAAGATAAAGTGGTTTTATCTAAGCATTTTGTTAGACACACTAAACCTCTAACTCTTTTATCTGAGAGACTTGTTGACCGCTGCAAAGTTGACTTTTGAATTCATCTTTGACTTCATCAAATCAATGAGATCTTTGCCAAAGTATTTCAATAAGATCTTCATCACTTTTAGTCTCCCTCTATTTGATGAAGACAAACACCATTTTGAAAAAAAACTCTGCAAAAAGAGTCACTTGAAAATATAGATTAGTGAGTGTTTCTAGTGGAATTTCGATCCATTTCGACTCTTAAGATATTTTGATCCTAATCAAAATTCTACCACGTAAGTTCTTTTTACTTAGGCTAGAAAATTAATTTTCAATCGAGATGCGTATGAAGATCGAATTTTGCCCGATTTCAAAGATACTATTTTTGGTGTTTTATATTTAAAGTGCTCGAAGTAAAGAAAGCAGAAAATTCGTGGAATCGAAAAGCAGTGTTGAACATTAGATTGCAAAGAAACGTAACATGCAGAAATCTTAAATTTGCTTTAAGTATAAAAGACAGGGAATCGAAACAGCAGAAATGTAAATAACAGGAAGTATAAATGACAGTAAATCAAATGTGCAGAAAGTATAAATAACTTGGAAATCGAAATTGCATTAATGTTAAATGACAAGAAAACTTAAACGCGGAAACTTAACTTTCATTGAATCGAAATGACCAAAAATCGAAAGTACAAAAACATAAAATTGCTAAAGATAAATTGCATCAAAGTAAATTACCAAGGAAAATACAGAAAATGGTAAAGGTACTCAATGAGCATGGAAATCCAGATTGCCAGAAGCTTCATGATGTTCGTCGTTTCTCCGGTAGACTTCTCACTAATGATTCTGTTCTCTGCCAATTTTCTGCTCCCTTTTCCTTTCATCCTTTGCTCTATTTATAGTGTCTTTTCAAGTAGTCTCTTAAGAGCAGTTAACGAAGACTACTACCACGTTCTCTGTGCACGTCTTTTGCAGTTTTGTTCCTAGCTCTGCGGTTTAGAAACTGTATCCAGGTTCCCATGAATGAGGTAACCGCTCCCTTGACCTTCGACTTTTGCTACCGCTTACTATATTCGATGTATACGTCGACCGTTCTTCTTAGCAAAAATTTCGATATTCACGTATATTAGCCTTTCCTTCGATTTTAGATTTCGCAACTTCGAGAATTTTGGATTTGCTTTTGATTCTCGATATCCTTAACGTTACCAGGTTTTGTTTTAGCAATTGCATCGACTTGTTAATCCCTTGTATAGTTCTCGATTTTTTGTTTCCCTTCACTTTCTCGATCCTTTTATAGATTTCTCACTAACAAAATGCCCCCTTGGTAGAATATAAATAGTTTCCGTTTATATTCTTTCAACACGATTCCCGCTTTCGCTCGTTGGAGGCCCACAATAATTTAGGGTTTAGGGTTCCTGGGGTTTTAGGGTTTATGGGTTTTTAGGGTTTCTTTTTGCTTTATGTCGCCGTCTCGTCAGTCTGCTGCCTTGCAGTACAAGCCACATTAATTGCTTTTGCTTCCGTCGTTTCCAGCACCCTAGGTAGCTTTCCCCTTAAACTCTATTAGTTTTTTACTCTGGTTTTTTACGCGAATCTTTTACCTTTTTGCGACTTCGTCTTCTTCCTTGAGCTCTTGCCTTCGTCCCCTCTATCCTTCTGCTTTCCTTAGCTTATTGAAATGGCAACCTCGTCTAAGTCTTCTGAATTTTCGGCTCCACCTCTTCCTTCGGTGACGGCTAACCTTCTGGAGATCAATAACCAGAAGTTTGCTCCAGTCCCACTAATGGAGGAAGCTTCTCAGAAAGTTGCTGAGACGCAGGTACTCATTCCTTACACTGCTGATGGTGTTAATTTTGGTTTTGGGGGTCCTATTCGTTCTAGTAGTGGGACTTTTTCTTCCTTCACCCTCTTGAATAGCCCAGCACTTATTCACCACCCTGAAGTTCAGACTAATTTTTTGAATATGGTCTCGAGAGTATACCGAACGGGTCCTCCTTCCAAAAAACCTTCATTTATTAGGTGGTTTGATAGAGTAGAAGCCCAGTTTGGGAACCACTAGAGAGATGTAGGGATTTTTGATTTTTTACACCTATCTCGATGCGATTTGTCATTTTTGGATATGGCAATGTTTTTATCTGCGGTGCATTTGTGGAATAAGGAATTACATGCTTTGGAGTTACCCCGTGGTCCCCTTTCACCTACTCTCTTTGAGGTTGCTGCTATAACCGGACTAAAACCCACCGGGAAAAGTATTATAAGGGTGCTTACCCTTCGGATAATTCTTTGAGGTCTAAAATCGATTGGGAATCGAAGGCCTATGGACATTTCCTTGAGAAGCATTTCGTCGATGACGAATCGATAGTCATGGATCGACGAAGAACATATAGCCTTTTTGGTGTATTGGCTATGTACCCATGTTTTCCGCCCCGATCCATCCAAATTTCCTCCCACCTCTACAACCTTGCCTATCTTCTCCATACTGGCCGGCCTAGGATATGTTTGGCTAAACTTTTGTTAGCCCACGTGTATACTGCTTTCGACGAAACTGTCGACATTTTGAGTACTCCTAAAGCATCGGGAAATTTCTCTGGCCCTATTTGGTTTGTACAGTTATGGCTGAACTCGATTTTTGAGAGCATCCTTTCCCCTACTTCCACTATCCCCCCAAGTGTAAATATCGAAGGTGCTCGATTGTCTTCTCGCCACCCTCACCACAAGCCTGACGAAGCGGCTTACTGTAGATATCTTAAGTTTTTGTTAACTAGATTTAATTTCGATTCAACTTTGGCTCCCTTTACCGTGCATCTTGGACGAATCAGCGACCAACTTCGAGGGCCAGTTTGGTTTAAGTCAAAATTCCCTTCCTTAACTCCTGGGTTGCAATCGGAGTTGGTCGATGTATGGAGTAATTATTTGACCCATGATGTATTAGTATCGGGTTTTCAGTCCAAAGATTTTAAGCTCATCACCTATTACCCCCAAATTTTCTCGAGACAACTTGGTCTGAGCCAATCCACACCTTTTTTCCCCCTTGATACCTCCCCAAGGTCCAAGTTAAGTGAATCGACAATCGGACGGGAGCTGACCAAACTATTGCCACAAACCCCACTACTTTTTTATCCCTATGCTTTCGAATCGAATTATTTATCCACTGTGGGTTTCTCTCAATGGTGGGCTGATTGGTTCTCGAGTAATCATTCTGCTTTTGACGAAGTCCGACAAAAATTGACTGCTCATCCTTCTCTTGTGTTGCAGGACAAATCGAAAGCGAAGAAAGGTACACACTTCCACTGTCTTCAAATATCTCGATTTGAGAATTTTTATCAAATATGTTACAATCCATTGAAATTAGAATCGACCTTCTATGATGCTGTTATTTCCTTATCCCATAAAACAACCACCAATCGATAGAACCACAAAATAATCAATCCCTTAGGAAAAACACCTTTTGAAATGTATTGTCCCGATCGCCTTCCTACTTTTCCTACAGCACCCTTTGGGATTGCCAAACCTTTAACTCATCCCAAATGGGTTCGAGAACTAAGGACCTTAAAAGAAACACTTCGTCCCAAACCCAAAAACAAAGATATTTTCGTATCGAAATTATTTTATTTCCCTTACCTTAATCTCCCTGAGGTTCTCTTGCCTCCTTGGCTTGTGCATATTGATCGAGTCACGATTTTGACTCCATCACCTTTTGGTTAGGTTTTACTGCTATTTCATGTTTTTTTATTCTGTATATTGTAAGCTAATCTGTCTTCTTTTATTGACAGTTTCGAAGTCCACCAAGGTCGTCGCTGTCGAGAAAGAGCAGGAGAAGAAACAAGAGGACTGGGAGTCCTCAGATGAGTCGGACCCATCGGCCTTCGTTAGAAAGCGCAAACATTCGACCACCATTTCCTCATCTTCGAAGAAATCGAAGGTTCTTTTCGATTTCTCATTGTTTTATTCATTTTTCTGTCTATGGTTGATCCATATTCTTATACTTATTTCTTTTCAATTTCTAATTTTTTAGAAACAAAAATTGAAGAGTTCTCGATCTATTCAACCAATTGCTGTTAATCCATTATCGATGGACTCTAATACAGTCACTAAACTAGGTCAAATAACACCCACCACGCATTCCAGATCATGTAAGTCCCTTTTCTACATCATTTTATATTCTAGATTTCGATAAGATCTGTTACATGATTTCGATTCTCGATATTTTTCAGGATCATCCATCGGCGACTATATCGACAAATGTCGATTCTCAACTTCAAACATCAACACCCCTTCCCGAGGTACTACTCTTATATAATTTTGATATATGTTTGTTTGACTTTTTATACATTTCCTGTTCGATATTTGTTTTCGATTTATAAGCAACCCGAGGCTGTACAGACTCTTCCTCCCGCCTCAGCACCCCTTGCTCTACCTTCCCCTGGTACTTAAACTTTTTCCTTTACTGTGTTAAATTTCATTTCATTCTTTATTATGAATTTTCGATTCACTTCTTCGATTTCTCTTCTTTTCAGTAAATATTCCCATAGTCCAAGTCCAGGACTCCCCTTCACCCGTTTTTGCAGAGCAATTGGACTCCCCTCCTTTTGCAATGCCTGCGGTTGAGTTGCTCTCGGAGACATTGCCATCGATAAGTGATCCTGCTCCAAGCAATGTGCCGGAATATCGATCTGCCATCGAGGAAGACCCTTTCTCGATCCTCGATATTCTGATGTCTAACGAAGCCACTCCTTCCAGCCATTCGTCCCAACCGCCCGCGGTCTCGACCGAGGGAGTGTACCAGCTGAAACAACGTTTCAGGTCCTTCTTCTACTCTTCACCTCTGGAAGCTTTGGTGGAATCTCGTGAGAGGAAACAACGCTTCCAGGAGATTCTTACTTCGATCGAAGCACTTCCTGAAGACGCTCTTCCAGAGGGTTTCGATACGGAAGTCGCAGCGGCCACCGATTTGTTCAATAAGGCCTATGCTGCACATAAGAAGAAGCGTTCGATTGCAACCAAGTTATCTGATATTTCTTCTTTTCAGATTGAGAAATCGAAGTTACTGAAGACCCAGAAGCTCAATCTGGAGGAAGCATCGACGATGCTGGCTTCGATCGATAGTGAGATCGAGGAGTTGGAGAAGAGACTACATTAGCTGAAGTTGCAGAAGGATTTCCTTACATCAGAGATCGATTCGATTAAAACTTCTGCAAAGGACGTGGCACTATCTCTTGGTCAGAGTATGGAGCGCAAACACAGACTGATCTCCGAGGACAGCTCGATTTCTTCTTCCTGGACACAACTATTAATTGATTTTGATCATCTTAAAACTCAGTATATCTCTTTGTAAACATTATTCTATCCCCATTAATGTTGAATGTTTATTTCTCTCATTCGAGGTTTATATTTCTTCAAGTACTTGTCATTTATCGATAGCACTTTATCTTTGTTATACCAATCGATGATTGAATAAGCGTTACTCGATAATACTTTAATAACTTCAAAAGGCCCTTCCCAATTGGGCGACCATTTACCATAACTTTTACATTTCTTGTCCATCGGTAAAATTGTTTTCCACACTAAGTCGCCTTCGTTAAACGTTTTCTTTCGAACTCTTCTATTGTAAACTCGAGCAATTTGATTCTTTTGTAAAATCATACTATTCAACGCCTGCAATCTTATTTCATCGAGTTCGTTTAATTCATCATACATCAAGTTCCAATAATCACAACTGGGTAAATCATTCTGCATTTGTATTCGATTTGATTCAATATTTATTTCGATGGGCAAAACTGCATCATGTCCATAGACCAGCTTGTATGGGGTATTCTGTAAGGAATCTTTAGGCGAATTTCGATAAGCCCATAAAATTTGCAATAGCGTTTCGTGCCATGTTCTGGGTCTATTACCAACATGTTTTTTAATTAACCCAATAATTACTTTATTAATTGCTTCAACCTGCCCATTAGCCTGAGCATAATATGGGGTTGATGTTAATAATTGTATCTTTCTTGATTCAGCATATCTAATTATTTTTCTACCAGTAAAAACTGTCCCTTTATCTGTAGTAATGGATTGTGGGATTCCGAATCGATAAATGATGTATTCTTCGATGAAATCGATTACATCTTGTTGATCAACATCTTTTAATGGTATTGCTTCTACCCATTTTGAGAAATAATCGACAACGACAATTATATATCTATGTCCCTTCGATGATTGTGGAAAGATCTGTCCGATTAAATCTATAGCCCACCCTCTAAAAGGCCAAGGTTTGATTATCGAGTGTAATTCGCTAGCAGGAACCTGTTGTATAGGACTGAATTTTTGACATTCTTCACAGGACTTAGCGTACTCGATACAATCTTTTAGAATCGAAGGCCAGTAATAGCCTTGTCGAGTTAATGTCCATTTCATCTTCTGACCTACCATATGGGCACCACATATTCCATTATGTATTTCAGCCATTGCTAAGTAAGCATCATCGTTCCCTAAGCATCTAAGTAATACTCCATCGATTCCTCTTTTATATAACTCATCGTTTAACAAAACGTATTTTACTGCTCGATACTTAATTTTCTTGTCAGTTTTCCCCTTGGGGTTCTGCAAATAATCTGCAATCGATTTTCTCCAATCTTGGTCATCCACGTCACTAATATGTAAAATCTCACTTTCTTGAGGTAATTTTTCTTTAATTTGAATCATTTCCTTTAAATTTTCCAAGGATATCTTATACTTAGATGCGATTTGTGCCAAATCATTGGCTTCTTGATTGATTTCTCGAGGAATATATTCGAATATTATATCATCGAACATTCTACTTAAAGTCATTACCCTTTCTAGATATTTGATCAAATTGGTGTTAATACATTTATACTCTTTTCGCACTTGTTTGATTACTAATTGCGAATCACCTCTTATAATTACATATCGAGCTTTTAATTTAATTAAAGTCTCAAGACCTGTTATCAAAGCTTCGTATTCGGCTTCATTATTCGAACAAATGGGTTAACCTCAAATGATAACTTAGTCGGGATATTACTTGGAGAAATGATAAGAACTCCTACCCCAGATTTCTCCGATGTACTTGAACCATCGAAATACATTATCCATTTACTTTTTTCAATAAACAAGTTCTCAGTATAATCAACTGTATGATCAGCCATGAAATCGACAATTATTTGTCCTTTTATCGATTTTAAAGATTCAAAGGATAATGAAAATTTTGTCAAAGCCAACACCCATTTTCCTATTCGATTATGCATAATAGGTTTCGAAAAAAGAAACTTCAAAATATTATTTCTAGAATAAACCATTACATCATGAGGCTTCATTACATACTTGAGTTTCGTACAAGAGAAATATAAGCATAATCCTAACTTTTCTATATCATTGTATCGAGTCTCAGCATCGTTCAAAATTCTACTTAGATAATAAACAGCACATTCCACACCATTCTCGTCTTCTTGTGCTAATAGACTGGCTATTGTTCGATCTGATGCTGATACATATAGCTTCAATGGTTTGTTTCTCATCACTAGTATCAAAATTGGAGGATTTGTCAGCATTATTTTGATTTGCTCGAAGGCTTCTTGATGTTCCTCCTTCCATTTAAACTCTGCTTCTTTCTTCAATTTTAACAAAGATGAGAAAATATAAGTCTTGCCAGCTAAGTTAGACATAAATCTTCTCAAATAATTTATTTTTCCTAAGAATGACTGTAGCTGTCTCTTAGTTTTTGGAGCAGAAGTATCTATTATAGCCTTTGCTTTATTTTTATCGATCTCAATACCTTTTCCGTGCACTATGAATCTTAAGAATTCACCAACAGATACACCAAAGGCACATTTCAAAGGATTCATTTTTAATCCATGTTTTCTCATTCTCTCGAAAGATTTTCTCAAATTGCTCAAATGTTGACACTTTTCTTTTGACACAACAACAATATCATCTATGTAAATTTGCATAAAATCATTGATCAAATCATGGAAAATTAAATTCATTGCTCTTTGATATGTTGCCCCAGCATTTTTTAATCCAAATGGCATCACTATCCATTCGTATGTACCTAATGCCCCCGGGCATCGAAAAGCTATTTTAGCTATATCATTTTCGGACACAAAAATTTGATTATATCCTGAATAACCATCTAAAAGACTTAACATTTCATTACCAGCTATTGCATCTATTAACATATCGGCTATAGGCATAGGGTATTCATCTTTAGGAGTAGCTAAGTTCAAATCTCGATAATCAATACATACTCTCATTTTACCATTCTTTTTAACAACAGGGACAATATTAGAAATCCAATCGACATACCTGGCAGTCCTGATAAATTTTTCTTTCAGAAGTCTTTCGATCTCTTCCTTGATCTTACCCATTACCTCAGGTGCAAATCTTCTTGGTGCTTGTTTTACTGGTTTTCTACCTTCTATGATAGGTAGTCTATGTTCGACCAGACTTCGATCCAATCCAGACATTTCTTCATATTCCCAAGCAAAGCAGTCCTTGTATTCTTTTAACAAGGAAATCATGTCTTCCTTTATTTCTTTTCTGAGATATTTGCTGATATACGTAGGCTTCTAGTCCTCGATACTCCCCAAGTTAATTTCTTCTAATGGGTCCTGTGCCTCGACTTTTTTGTGATTTGATGTAATGGATTTTTCAAAACCTAACGAAGAATTATCGTAAATACAATCAAGCATAACTTGATCGCTTTTATTTGCAACTAAAGTCGAATGAATCGATTTATTTAGTCCTACCTTACTACTACTACTTTCTTGGCTCTTCTTTTCATCTTCATATTT
Source organism: Sphenostylis stenocarpa (assembly GCA_963425845.1). NCBI lineage: Eukaryota > Viridiplantae > Streptophyta > Magnoliopsida > Fabales > Fabaceae > Sphenostylis > Sphenostylis stenocarpa. The sequence continues at coordinate 79,611,273 of OY731403.1, read as the reverse complement.
TCTCAATCGAGCCAAGAACTCTTCGTAATCTCTATTCATCTTCACCGGCCACTTCGAGGTTGGCCCCCTCTTTGATCATAACAAATCCTTTCTTCTCATTCATCTCTAAGAATCGCTCCTCATGTAGCTTTGAATTAAAATCTTCGATAGTTTCGAAGGTGAATGGTTGAGCAAGTGCCAGATTCTGCAGTGCCCGACCAGCCTGAGATACGAATGTTACAAATTCGTGCTGGTCCCCTGGGATTACTTCGAGATGTCCATCTCGATTCCACATGAATAATTTCTGATGAGCCGTAGATGGTACGACCCCTACTCCATGAATCCATTCCCTGCCAAGTAGTGCATTGAAATTGGCATGTGACTGGACAACAACAAACACAGTAGGCCTCGAATAAGTGCCCACTTTCACGTCTAAAGCAATCATGCCTTCTGAGCTCGATGTTTTTCCGCTGAGATCGGAAATCATGATATTGTGCCTGACTAAATCTTTTAGTTCAATACCAAACCTCTTCAACATGGTGATTGGCAATATGTTCACTGCTGCACCACCATCGACAAGGATTCTATTCACCATTTGTCCTTGAATCTCGATATTCAGCAGTAGGGGCTTCAGGTGGAACCTCATTTCCTCAGATGGAGGATCAATAAAAGCAGCATCTCTATGAGGTACTTCACATGATGTTTGTGCAACCCATGTTACCTTTGGCCTTATGTTTTCTGAATAAAAGTCATCTTCTCGATCAGCATCACTCTGTTCTTGGTACTCTTGATATTCATTAACATATTCCGCGGGTAGTATCGATATCACCCCGATCTGATGTTCATCCCAGCTACCTTCATTCTTATCGTCGAAATAATCTCTTACATATTGGCCCCCCATTGATGCGTTGTTCTCTTCAAAGTTTTTGTAATTATTCCAGTAAGGGATTCTTCCTCCTCTTCTCCAGGGCCTTCCACGGAATCGCCTTTGGAATGTTGGGAATCTAGTATTCGACCCTTCATCGTACGACAGTCTCTCGAAGACATCATTACCCTGGAGTTTGCCTCTTCCTCCTCGAGAAGGGTACATCTCTCTTCTAACCCACTGTCTTTGATTCCCACTAACACCGGAACCAACGGATTTCCGTTGACTTTCTCCGATCGTTGGTTGGCTTGTTTGATCCACTTTGTCATTTTTCCTTTCATTCGACTTTCGATTTTCTTTATCCTGTTCCACTCTGAAAGCCTTAGCAGCTGACTTATCGAAGACTGCACTGCATCGCAGACATAACGACACATCTTCATCTTTTCCTTGCTTTCTGTTTAAAAACTCGATGAGAGAATCTCCTGATCGAGGATAAATCTCCCTCTCGAATTCTTTTTCGAATTCACTCAAATCGAATTCCATATCTTCTTCACATACATCCATTCTGACATGCTTGGGATCAATGTCTTCGATAACATCAACCATGCCTATAAAAGCGAATTCGTCACTCGGACATCTTCGGTCATGCCCGTTTGGGATTCAATATACCCCACTTGAACTTCGAATGGACTCGTGTCCACTTTCATTGACATCTCTTCAAATTTCAGTCTTCCTTGGTCAATCGCATCTTGAATCGTATTCTCGAAATGTATGCAATTGTTAGTCCAATGTCCATAAATATTATGAAATTTGCAATATTTTCAACCATTCCTTTGTTCTGCAGAAGGCAGTTTATGGTCATCACTCAACTTAATTTGTTTGTCTTTTAATAAAATATCAAAGATTTTATCTGCCTTTGTCACATCGAAAGTATACGTTCGATTTGCCATTTTATCTTTTACTTCATTCTTTTGTAGCAATTTACGGATATATGGAGCCCCTACTTTGAGCTCGCTATATTTACTTTCTCTTCGACAGTTTCTTCAATATCATTTTCTATCATGGGATCTGTCTCATATACATCATTTATATATGCTACTCTTTCTTTTTTCATGGGTTTCTCATATTTCTTGTACCTTTGTTTTTCATACTCAATTTGTTCTACTCTTCTTACTTTATCAGCTAATTGAGCCATGTCATTCAATGGTAAATTGACTAACTTTTTCCTAATCGAGAATTCTAAGCATGCAGAGGTCATTCTAACTAATTCATATTCAGGAATTTGAGTGAAACATCTCAACTTCATTAGTCTAAATCGATTCAAATAATCATCTATGCTTTCGTGATTGTATCTTTTTATATTCATCAAATCGATGAGACTCACTTGAGTTTCTCTTCTAAAGAATTGCTCATGAAAATTTCTTTCCAGTTGCAGCCAATTATATATCGAATTGGGTGGCAACGAAGTAAACCAAGTAAACACATTCTTAGTCAAAGAACTAGGGAAATATTTCATTTTTAATTCCTCGCTCATTGCTAGGTCCCCACATTCAATCTGATATCGAGCTACATGCTCGATAGTTGATTCACCAACTTCTCCAGCAAATTTGGTGAATTTAGGTACTTTGTATCCTCGAGGTAATTCCGTCTCAAGAATCGCATTTGGAAAGGGAGACACAAAGTATGTTTGATTGGGTGGTCTAAACTCCATCCCTTGGAAATTCATCCTCTGTCCTAACATGTGATTATACTGCATGTTATTCTGATTGTACATATTTTGAAATCCTTCATTCAGATTCCCACAAATATCATTTCTCATCTGTTGGTATTCATTCCCCGTATGCTGATGTTGATCATTGTTTCAATTTCTCCTTAATAGATACGGGGGATTGATATTAGCATTCTGGTTAGCATGATTTTCTACCCTTGTTCGTCGAGGTACAGCCAATGCATCCCCGATTCGTGACATTTGGTCTGCTAATATCTCAAAACTAGCAGTAGTGTTTTGAACTAATGGGTTTAGGACTGTAGTCAACTATTGTGACAACATATTCACCATCTCAAAATTGCTCTCATCCATTTGTTGTCTAAGTATCCCTAATGAGTTACTGGATATCCCAGTACCAGTGTTTTCGATAGTCTCAAAATTGGATCGATGATAATCTCTATCGAATATATATCTTCCATGTTCCAAATTTCCTCTATGATCTAGATTTCCTCTATGATCTAGATTTGGAAGCGTTTGTTGTGTGCCTAAATTCTGTCCACTTCCTGAATTCTGGGGGATTGCTAAGTTTTGAGATGTCCCTAAATTCGGAGGGACTCCAAAATTTTGGGGCATGCCTAGTGTTTGAGGCATTCCTAAGTTATATCTCGAATTCCGCTGTGTTGAAGAAGTTCCAGCCCCGCTCGTATTATTAAGCGAAAACCCAGGCGGTCTTACACTCATATATGGCCCTACATATGTTGTTGTGGGGTTTCCTATAGTTTGCATATTATTTGGTACCACCGCATTAGATCCTACTTGGGTGTTTGTTAAGGTACCTGAATTTTGTTCGTTACTCACAGGTATCGACATACTCGTAGTTGTCGCTGTTACAGGTATATTCCCATTATGACTTTGCCCCCCAATATTTGGTGAATGTACGCCATTCAGACCCTCACTGTTACTCTGGTTATTTGATGAATTTTGACTCATGCTTATAACTCGCCCACTCCTTAGTCTCATACACTCTCGAACTAACCAATTTTGTGTTTTTAACACAAGGCTTCCCCTACCTGGCACGCCAATTTGTTTCTGGTGGAATTTCAATCCATTTCGACTCTTAAGATATTTTGATCCTAATCAAAATTCTACCACGTAAGTTCTTTTTACTTAGGCTAGCAAATTAATTTTCAATCGAGATGCGTATGAAGATCGAATTTTGCCCGATTTCAAAGATACTATTTTTGGTGTTTTATATTTAAAGTGCTCGAAGTAAAGAAAGCAGAAAATTCGTGGAATCGAAAAGCAGTGCTGAACATTAGATTGCAAAGAAACGTAACATGCGGAAATCTTAAATTTGCTTTAAGTATAAAAGACAGGGAATCGAAACAACAGAAATGTAAATAACAGAAAGTATAAATGACAGTAAATCAAATGTGCAGAAAGTATAAATAACTTGGAAATCGAAATTGCATTAATGTTAAATGACAAGAAAACTTAAACGCGGAAACTTAACTTTCATTGAATCGAAATGACCAAAAATCGAAAGTACAGAAACATAAAATTGCTAAAGATAAATTGCATCAAAGTAAATTACCAAGGAAAATACAGAAAACGGTAAAGGTACTCAATGAGCATGGAAATCCAGATTGCCAGAAGCTTCATGATGTTCGTCGTTTCTCCGGTAGACTTCTCACTAATGATTCTGTTCTCTGCCAATTTTCTGCTCCCTTTTCCTTTAATCCTTTGCTCTATTTATAGTGTCTTTTCAAGTAGTCTCTTAAGAGCAGTTAACGAAGACTACTACCACGTTCTCTGTGCACGTCTTTTGCAGTTTTGTTCCTAGCTCTGCGGTTTAGAAACTGTATCCACGTTCCTATGAATGAGGTAACCGCTCCCTTGACCTTCGACTTTTGCTACCGCTTACTATGTTCGATGTATACGTCGACCGTTCTTCTTAGAAAAAATTTCGATATTCACGTATATTAGCCTTTCCTTTGATTTTAGATTTCGCAACTTCGAGAATTTTGGATTTGCTTTTGATTCTTGATATCCTTAACGTTACCAGGTTTTGTTTTAGCAATTGCATCGACTTGTTAATCCCTTGTATAGTTCTCGATTTTTTGTTTCCCTTCACTTTCTCGATCCTTTTATAGATTTCTCACTAACAGTGAGAAATTAAAAAATGTATTATTTTCCTATTTCTCCCCCTAAAACTTATTTCTTCCCCTAAAATGATGCTTCCTTAATGTGAGAGTTATTTCTCTAAATTGATCCTAAAGTAAAGCAACTATTTCTCCCCCTTTTGACTTCATCAAAAATAGGGAACAGAAGAGAAATAATGAAATGCAAAGGTTTTCAACAGTTTGAGTTTTTGAAAATAAAAAGAAATCAATACTTTACTCATGTAATGATCAATTAAAGTTGATTCAAACTTATCTTCATTAACACGTTTGTAATGAATACAATTAACACGTGTAAAGATAAGGGAATCACGCTTTAGTAGCATGTTACAGGAACAACCATTAACTAAAGCCTTTAATTTTTCTTTCCAGAATAAAAATCGATTAAAAACAGAACAGAATCGATTAAAATGTTCTTGGTAATGATTTTAATCGATTGAAAGAAAGGTTTAATCGATTAAAACATTTAAGAATTTGAAAACATGAAACTTTTAGTGCAATTAATCGATTATTTTGACTTTTAATCAATTAAAACATTAATGAAAAAAGTTATATAAATTCATTTAATCGAATTAAAAGATGTTTTTATTGATTAAAACATTCAGATTTGAAAACTCTGACATATCTGATGCGAATTTCTTATATCTAATTCTATCTATGTTAGTTTTATCCAAATTAAAACCTATATTATATCAGTCAAAGTTAAAGCAAATGTGCCTGGTATATAACCAGTAATATTACAGACCCAGAAAAATAAGCATAAAAAAAGCAATGAGATATAAGAGATAAGGTAAGAAGGGACCCTTTTTATCCATACTTCCCTGATTATTTGTGTCAGATATCAAAATTCATGACTCAGTCATTTGATCCCTACCAACTTTAAAAGGCCATAGGCTTCACTTTTTGCTGAAACCAATTTTTTCTTTATCAACCATTGAGACACCAACAGCTGTTTTTCCTATTATGAATCCTACAGTTATCACCATCCAAGAAAATAACTACATTCTTAATGTAGTATGGAAGAAAATGATAGCGTGTTATTCTTCCCTTCAAATGGATCAGTCATCATCATCTTTGAGGAATGAATTTTCTTCAACTTTGTTGTTTCCAGTGGTATCATATACTGGAACACATGCATACAAAACAGAACTAGTGATGATAGCAATCCAGGACTTCCTGGTCAATAACCATATCCATACTTATTTCATACATCACTATTATCATGGGCATCAAAAAGCATCGTATTCGTCACGAAATTTGCCTTCACTGAGGGAAGACAGTTATGTTGGTTCCAAACATCTGAAATTCCTTTTAGAATCACTAAAAGATCCTCTTGTTGGTTTGTTGTTAAGGATGCCAGATCATCAGTATAAAATTGATCCCTGTACAGACCATAAAACACACATTCCCTGTGGCACTTTTAGCTTTTCATTTAATTCTTGAATTGCTGTCTCAGATTGGTTTCCTTACAGTGACACCTCATGACTTTGATGATTAAAACGAATTATCAAAGTTGCACAATTCCAATGAATTTCACCAAGAGTCTTGAACTAATGCATGCTCAAAATTATTCCAAATATATGGCTAGGTAATATCCAGAATTCTAATGTAAACGTGTGTCCAAGTTATCTGTTCATACTTCCTAGTAATCAACAACTTATTTTCAGAAGCAAATGTTACTGAAATATCCTTGATAAACTATGTTTTTAGTCCTAACAACTTGACCCATTTGTAACTGGTGTCCATAAGAAAAAGAAAAGGACAGTCTACTTCTTGATAATTCCTTTGATTTGCAAAGTATTACCACGCAGCATTTCATGCAAAGTATTAAGAGAAATGTAGACATCTACAGCTTGAATCATGTCTATGTTGTTGTTAAAAAAACTTTTTCATTCATGGATAACAACAATAACTTTCCCACATCATTTTACTAGTCTAGTTTCTAATTCAAAGATTTGTTCATCCTTTGCTTTCCAATCATGAAAATTTGTGCTTTTGAAGGGAAATTGAATATGGATATGTTTCAAAACAGACTGCTCGAATCAGTCATGATTTTGATCATGTTTGCAGCAGAGAATTGAGAGGAGATTTTGAAAATATGAAAACAGAAGAAGGATGATAAGTTGAGACATGATAAGTTTAGAACCTGGTTTGATGAAGAAACGAATTTCAAATTTTTGAAATCCAAATAGACAAAATTGCAATTTTCCCTTTTACCAAAGACAGAGGCACAAATTTTTGGATGTAGTGCACACCAGCTATATTTATTCTTTGACTTGGTCAAAGAAATTTTAAACACATTATGCAGATTCTGAATTATCATAAAGACCTGGGTTTTTGATTTGAATACATTTACCAATCTTCAATTTGATGTTATGAAACTTATTTTCAGAACCTAATTAATCAATTAATCAACTGATTATCTACTAATTTGATTTTTACTATTAGGTTTGAAACAGCTACAGTGAATTAATCGATTATTTCATAAAAGAATCGATTAATTTGGTACAGAATGAAATTAATAAAATGATACCAGAATTTAAATCGATTAAAACGAAAATGAATCGATTAAATTTGATACCTTAGTGTTTTTAGTTGATATAATTTCAATCTAATCGATTAAAACAGCTAAACTAAAATCATGAGAATGTTTTAATCGATTAATTCGATATTTCAGTCGATTAAAATGCCTCTGTAAGTTATTTTAATCGATTAATATTGCTTTATATCAATTAAAACAATCAGTTTAAATAATCAGAACCTGATTCGTAGCTCTGAATTCCAAGGGATTCCCAGACTTTGTTCCTGCAAAACAAGTTAAGAATTTTTCTGGTACCCTTTATAGTTACTGGGTCCTGATCAGGTTATTTGAAATGAATTAATTTTTGGAACCCATTTCATTCTACCTTTAGGTACGACATATTTCTTAATTCTGCAATATTTAACAGAGTGCCCTTTTTTCATACAGTAAAAGCATTTAATAAATGGAGACGAAACTGATTTACTATATGCAAAATAATTTTTAAATGCTCTGGTTTTCTTTCCTATAGACGGTGTAAAACCTATGCCACCACGTTCAATAACTAATTTCTGGGAATTAAGTATCATATCAAGATTAGCCTTTCCTTGTGCTAGTTTAGATGCAGTTTTTACTAAGTATGATACTTGTTTTTGTAACTCAGGACAGTTTTTGCAATCAACATTACACATGCAATCAGAAATATTTTCTAATTCTAAATTTTCATTCTTGGTTTCTTCATCAACTATTTTCTTTTCAAGAATGATGATCTTGTTTTCTAATAACCTATTCATGCTTTTCAATTTTTTGTTTTCAGTTTCTAATTTCTTTGCTACTGTATGTATTTCGAAGAAAGCATCTTGTAATGAGCTATAATTCATAGATTCAGAACTTACACTAGTGTTTGATGATTCTGAGTTGACCATTAAGCATATCTCTAGTGCTTCTTCATAGGTCTTTTCAAGGATCTTCCACATTTGTGCAGCAATTTGACAATGTGCAATCCTAAAAAAATCATTTCTGTTAAGAGCGGATAAGATGATATTTTTGGAATACAATCATCTTGGATTCTGTTAACCATATCAGTTTCTTATTCAATGACATTCCAAAAATTTATACTAACAGATTCAATAAAGATCTTCATCCTCATTTTCCAAAATAGATAATCTGTTTCACAAAACAGTGGAGGTCTATCAATACAAGCTCCCTCAGAAAATTTGTTTCCAACCATGGATCGAAGAACTTGAATAACTTTCAAGCACCTCGCTCTGATGCCAATTGTTAGAAAAGTAGTTTTAGATCAAGAGGGGGGGTGAATTGATCTTTGAAAGTTTTTCGCAAATCACAGATTATCTAATTCGAAAATTAAGTTTACTAATCTATTCTTGAATCGCAAAGCAATCAATCAAAATAAGCGCATCAACTGAATTTAAATGAGAGAAAGGTTAAGGAAGATATCACCGGTATTTTATACTAGTTCACCCAATACCAGGGCTACGTCCAGTCTCCAGCCAAATTCCAGCTGGGTTCCACTAGATTAAATGTTTTACAGATTCAACAATCTTACACCTAATCTATCACAAGAACCAAATTCCAGTTCCTGCACTTAACCTCTCCACCAAGAACCAAATTCCAGCCCTTGATAACCTCTACAACCAAATTCCAGCTGCAGAGAAACTAGTGCCCAAATTCCAGGCACCAAACCTTTCACCAAGAACCAAATTCCAGTTCTTGATAACCTCCACAACCAACTTCCAACTGAGAGAAACTTGTGCCCAAATTCCAGGCACAACACAATACAAAAGAATGAAAAAGAATTGACAAAGAAGAAACTAGAAAGCTCAAACCAGTTTATCTAAATCTGTAGAGAGTTTCTTCTTTAAAAGAATGCAAGTTGCCTCAAGAAAGATTTTCAAAAGAACTTAAAAAAATTGTTGCGAATCTTTCTTGAAAAGGGTGCTAAAGTTTGCTTGAATGATTGCTTAAGGATGTGTAAAAACTGATGTTCAATGTATGTTTAAAAAGTTCAAGCAACTATGATTTTAAAGAGTATTTTCAAAACTGCTGCATTAATTAATCTGTTGAAAATTTGTTTTAATCTGTTGAAATAGCCGTTTCAATCTGTTAAAAGTCCTTTCAATCCATTAATACGTTCTTGATTCTTTAACAGATTTGTTTTAGCTGATACTATAACGGTTATATCAATTAAAACACTTTTCAAAAAATCTTCTAAGTTAATTCAATCGATTGTTTCGTGTTTTAATCGATTGATATACTGCAAAACTTTCTTATAAATCTTTTCAAGTTATTTTAACTGATAAAAAGAAATTTTAATCGATTACAACTCTGTACAAAATTTTTCCAAGTTGTTTTAATCGGTTGAAATGCGTTTTAATCGATTGAAAATCTGTACAAGATTTTCCAAGTTATTTTAACCGGTTGAAATGCGTTTTAATCGATTGAAACAGATCTGATCGGTCATAATTCAATTCTGATTGATCATAATCAACTCTGATCGGTCATAACTGCATTCTGATCGATCATTCTGACCCTTTAAGTGATTTTAATCGATTGAAATGTGTTTTAATCGATTGAAATGTGTTTTAATCGATTGAAAAAGTTCTGATCGCTCATAATTCAAATCTGATCAATCACATCTGATTCTGATCGGTCATATTTGTATTCTGATCGATCATGATGAGTTCTAAATGGTTTTAATCGATTAAAAGCAATTTGTATCGATTAAAATACTGTAAAAACACTTCTTTGAACATTCTAAGTGATTTTAATCGGTTCTTTCAAAACTATATTAGTTAAAAACATGTTTAAGAAAGCTTTTGTAAAAATACTTTGTTTTTAGTTGTTTAAAACGATTTTGGAGGCATTTTGCAAAATCATTTAAGTGAAGAAACTTCATGCAGCAGAAAAGATAAAGTGGTTTTACCTAAGCATTCTGTTAGACACACTAAACCTCTAACTCTTTTATCTGAGAGACTTGTTGACCGCTGCAAAGTTGACTTTTGACTTCATCTTTGACTTCATCAAATCAATGAGATCTTTGTCAAAGTATTTCAATAAGATCTTCATCACTTTCATAAGAGAAGCTCTTGATGAATTATATTTGGAAGAAAATGAGCCTTCTCAAACGCCTGAATTAGCAAAAGAATGGAAATCACCTAGAGGACTCTCATTGGACAATATCATTGGTGACATCTCAAAAGGGGTAAGAACAAGAAATATGACTAATTTTTGTATGTCTGTAGCTTTTGTGTCTCAAAAGGGGTAAGAACAAGAAAATGAACAAGCATTATATGGGTTGAAACAAGCTCCTAGATCTTGGTATGAAAGATTAAGTAGTTTCCTAACTGCAAATGATTTTTCAAGAGGAAAAATTGATTCTACACTATTCATTAAGAAAGTTAAAGAACATATCTTATTGGTCCAGGTATATGTTGATGATATAATTTTTGGATCAACTGATAATTCGTTATGTGTAGAATTTGCTAAGATAATGCAGGGAGAGTTTGAAATGTCTATGATGGGAGAATTGACATTCTTCCTTGGACTACAAATCAAGCAACTTAAAGATGGCATTTTCATCTCTCAAACCAAATACTGCAAAGAGATACTCAAAAAGTTTGGTATGGACACCTCAAAGGAAGCTAACACACCCATGGGAACTTCATGCTATCTAGACAAGGATGAATCAGGTTTGGAAGTTAATCAAACTATGTATAGAGGTATGATAGGATCACCGTTATACTTAACTGCAAGTAGACATGATATTATGCATTCTGTCCGTGTGTGTGCTAGATTTCAGTGCTTGTCCTAAAGAATCTCATCTAATTGCGAGTGAAACATATTTTAAAATACTTAAAAGGAACTACTGGTTTTGGTTTGTGGTATCCAGTCTGATGTTTGTATGAGTTTAATAGGATATTCGATGCTGATTATGGTGGATGTAAAATTGATAGGAAAAGTACTAGTGGGACATGTCATTTGTTAGGTTCATCCTTAATATCTTGGCATTCTAAGAAACAGGCATGTGTTGCTTTATCTACCACTGAAGTCGAATATATTGCAGACTGGTAGTTGTTGTGCTCAAATTCTGTGGATGAAACAACGGTTAGAAGATTATGTATCTTTTTAAATGACATTCCGTTGATGTGTGACAATACGAGTGCAATAAATCTTACTAAGAATCCAGTAATGCACTCTAGGACTAAACATATAGAAATTTTTTGAGAGATCATATCAGCAAAGGAAACTGTAAAATAGAGTATGTTGATACAAAGAATCAATTAGCAGACATTTTTACTAAGCCTCTACCCAAGGATAGGTTTTATGATCTTAGAAGAGACTTAGGGATATTAGAAATAGCTTAAGTTCTGCTTAATTTGACTGTTTTTGGATGATTGTAATGCTATAATTCATTTTGTAGGATGTTCATAGGTTATCATGTGTTAAAACACTCAAAACAGGGCATTCCTCTCTGGAATAATCGATTACTTGGAATTATAATCGATTATTTACACTCAAAACATCCAAAACAGGGCATTCTTCTCTGGATTAATCGATTATTTCGTTAAATAATCGATTAAAACCGTCTGATAATCGATTATTAGCTTAAAATAATCGATTAAATGCGAATGGAACTGGTTTAATCGATTATTCTGAGTTTTAATCGATTAAACCTGACAAGTATGGGTTCTAGCCGTTGCCAACGGCTCTTTTGGCCTCTATTCACTTCCATATGACCGTTAGACATGCTTGGCTATATATAGGGACCTCTATTTCACTTCTACTCACTTCTATCTCTTGAAATCAAGCCTTCTTGCCTTATAATACTCTCTTTGTCTCCTTATTCCATCACTTGTCCTTCTAAATCTTCTTGATATTCTTCTAATCTTTCAATGGCCTCATCTTCTCGCACTAAGATCCCTACTAGAAGAAGATATGCACCCTCCTCTCATCCCCGTCCTAATTCTGTAGAAGGATGGATCTATGATGCAGAAGGCCAACAAGAATTTCTGACCTACTGGAAGGAACGAACTATTATTTCTCCTAAATTTTTTATTGGTGAGCAATTCATTCATAGGGGATTCAATTTTCCTAATCTTCTTGAAATTCAAGGAGTTCTCCCTTTTACCCAAATGCAAGGTACGTACTATCCTGACTTAGTTAGGGTATTCTACTCTAGATTCAAATTTAGAGATCAAATTGCTACATCCCGTGTAAAAGGGGTTACAATAATTCTTGATGATGATATTTGGGAGAATGTTGTTCACTTTCCAATTAGAGAAGATGCTATTAACGTATATGGTGAGCTAGATGACTTTGACAGGTTCCTAGCTTATCGCTCTTTTCTGCGGAATCCCTCCATGGAGATTGGACGTATCCTTCATGCTGGATCTTTAAAGAAGGAAGAACGCATGATTCTACATTTACTTGTATGGATCTTATGTCCCTAGGCTACGAATCATGCCCAATGCTCTTCCATTGATCTTCGTATTATTCATGCCATAATGAATAATGAACCTTTAGATTGGCGTGTTCTTGTCACAATGACCATGTTAAAAGCAAAACATCATCCCACCTTCAAAATTCCATATGCCCTCCTTGTCTCCCGTATTCTTGAATATAAAGGAGTGAATGTTGAAGGTGAACAAGCAGTTAGAACAAACAACTTAAACCGCATGCTGGACAACACATTGATTCAACTCCAAATGGTGCGAGTCAATGATATTTTTGTTCACAAAGATGACGTTCCTAATCAAGGTAATGCAAATGAAGACTCTGATGAAGATATGCCTCCAGCTGCTGAGTTTCCCTCGGACCAAATCCAAGGTGTTGGAACTTCCTCTACTCATCAAGAACCTCGACAATCGATGGAAGACATGTTATCTGACATGAATCAGAGGATGCAATCATTCTTCACTGTTTCTGGAGTACGGCATGAGGAATTAATTCGCCGTATATCTGATGTAGATGATAAAGTGTGCCTTTTAGAAAATAGATTAAATGCACACTTTAATGATGATGATAGTGAAGAATTTTAAATTTGTTGTTTGTTTTCTTTTCTTGTGATGTACTCGTATTGACATTTCGAAATAAAATATGATGTTTTGTTATTGCTTTGATTGAGGGGGAGTTATCTTCAACTTATGCATATTTTGAGGGGGAGCTCTTATGATTGTTATTGCAGAGCGCTTTTTGATTATAATCAAAATAGGGGGAGAAAAATTTAAAGCCTCTTATGAATTACATTTAAATATTATCTGGTATGTTTGATGTGTTTGTTAGTATGACAGATAAAACAGGTTATTACAAGGGCTTTAAAAGATAATTTTGATCATCATCAAAAAGGGGGAGATTGTTGAACATTCAAGGACTTGATGTTGCACTTGATGAACATGAAGATTGTTGATTTTGATGATGATCCAAGAACTCAAAGACTTAGTGTGTTGAAGACTTGTTTTCTATTGTAATAAATCTGTTTTAATTAGATTGAGTCTGTAATATTAGAGTTTAAGATAGCCGGTACATAGTCTGCACCTTAGAAGCTTCAAAAAGCCCAAATATATGATCCAGGCTCGACTTTAATCTATTATATAGGGAAATAATCGATTAAAACAGTGAGAAAACCATTTTCTGTATAAACTCACTGCTTTAATCGATTAAACTTCAAAATAATCGATTATTACGTATGATAATCGATTAAAACGCCTAATAATCAATTAAAACAGAGAGGTTTTGGGTTCTGTTGTTTTTGGCTCTGTTTTAATCGATTATAACTCCATTTAATCGATTATTTCAGTTTGTTTTTTATTTTAAACTTCAAATTAACCCTATTTTCGAAAACCCAGTTACCAAGAACCCTAGTTTCGAAATCCCCAATTCCTAAACCCTAATTTCTCTACTTAAACTCTTCTTTGGCACTCAGAAAAGTAGAACAACCTTTTCCATACAAAAGTTAAGTGCTGTGAGTGCCAGAGAACTGTTTGTTGCAAGGAAAAGGGGCTTTTGGAACCCGGTGTGGGCTAGAAGCGATAAGAATCACTAAGTGGAGTTCTTAGTGGATTGTGTGCTGTGCCGTCTCTAGGGAAAGCTGTTCATCATCTCTTGTGGATTTCAAGAGAGGTGTTTTCGTATCTTTATCTTTTCAATTGTAACCTGTTTGTAACAACTTGATTATAGTGACAGCGTTAATCCTCTGTTGAGTGATTAGCAACTGGACGTAGGGTCTTTTGATCCGAACCAGTATAAATCTCCTGTGTAAGATTCTCTTCTCTTCTCTATTTACATTTACACAGTTTTTAATCGGTAAACTTTGGGGAAAATTTTGAAAACCTAATTTTTATTAAGAAACCAATTCACCCCCCCTCTTGGTTTTTGTCCGACCACGCGAACATTCCGCTGCACGATTCTAACATGACTTTCCATCTTTGCATAGTTCCTTCACCTGTTTTGCATGTACTAAATCTGAAGTGTGTAGTTCTTGCATTGATCAGTTTCCTAATATTGATATTGATACAACTACTTATATGACTGATATAAGTGTTGATACACATTCTGATCATGCACATGAATCTAATGCTTTCGGTGATGTACCTCTTAGGCTTGATTTTATATAGTCAGAATGCACTAACCATATTGCAGGAAGTACATGTGAATCTGACTTGATTATTGAGGTGCATTCCACTAGTATTGTTCAACCACCCACCTTGGAACTTAAACCTCTATCGGGAAATCTCAAGTATGTATATTTAGACGAGGATGAGAAGCTCCCGGTGATAGTGTCCACCTCACTTGATGTCCAACAAGAAGAAAAGTTGTTGCATGTGTTGAGAAAGCATAAAAGAGTTATTGGTTGGACTCTAGCTGACATTCCTGGTATCAACCCATCTACATGTATGCATATGATACTCTTGGAGGATGGAGCTAAACCAGTGAGACAACCACAGAGAAGGCTCAATCCAGTGATTCTTGATGTGGTAAAGAAGGAGGTGACCAAGCTTCAGCAAGCTGGGATCATATATCCTATTTCTGACAGTCAGTGGGTGAGCCCAGTTCAGGTTGTTCCTAAGAAGACAAGCATCACTGTAGTGAAGAATGAGAAAGATAAGTTGATGCAAAAAAGGGTGCAAAACAGTTGGAGGGTCTGCATTGATTATAGGAAATTAAATCAAGTAACAAGAAAGGACCATTTTCCCTTGCCCTTCATTGATCAAATGCTTGAGCGTCTGGTAGGAAAATCCCACTATTGTTTCCTTGATAGATTCTCTGGCTATTTTCAGATTCATATTGCTCCTGAGGATCAGGAGAAGACCACATTCACCTACCCCTTTGGTACCTTTGCCTATAGGAGGATGCCTTTTGTCCTATGTAACACTCCGGGTACATTCCAACGATGTATGATGAGCATTTTTAGTGATTTTATAGAAAGTTGCATGGAGGTGTTTATGGATGATTTCACTGTTTATGGGTCTTCATTTGATGCATGCCTAGATAGCTTGGATAGAGTGCTACATATATGCACTGAGACTAATCTTGTTTTGAATTATGAAAAATGTCATTTTATGGTGCAACAGGGGATAGTCTTAGGTCATGTAATCTCTAGTAAAGGTATAGAGGTAGACCGTGCCAAGATTGATGTTATTTCACAACTGCCTTACCCCTCTTGCATGCAAGAGGTTTGTTCCTTTCTTGGCCATGCAGGCTTCTACAAGAGGTTCATCAAAGATTTCAGCAAGAAAGCCCTTTCGTTATCTAGCTTGTTACAGAAAGATGTGGCATTCGACTTTGATGAGAAGTGCAAGGAGGCTTTTGATTGCCTAAAGATTGCTTTGACTACCACCTGTTGAACATACAAGGACTTGATGTTGAACTTACATGGACATGAAACTTGTTGATTTTGATGATGATTCAAGAACAAAGAACTTAGAGAGTTAAAGACTTGTATTCTTGTGTAATAACTCTGTTTTGATGAGTTTGAGTCTGTAATATTAGAGTCTAAGATAGCCAGTACATAGTCTACTCTTTAGAAGCTTCAAAAACTCATTTTTATCAAATACTCACGGGTTTAATCGATTAAAGGGTCAAATAATCGATTATTACAGAGAGAAAAACCATTTTCTGTATCAGCTCTCTGTAATAATCGATTAACAGGGCAAATAATCGATTAAAACAGTGCGTTGAGGGTTTCTGTTGATTTTGGCTCTGTAATAATCGATTAACACTTGAGATAATCGATTATTTCCGTCATATTTGCATCTTAAACTTCAAATTAAACCTATTTTCGAAAACCCCGGTCCCAATACACCAAGTTTCGAAAATCCCCAATTCCCAAACCCTAATTCATCTACTTAAGGTTCTCTAAGGCTCTTAGCAAATAGAACAACCTTTTTCAAACAAAAGTTGAGAGTTGTGATTTCCAGAGAACTGTTTGTTGGAGGAAAAAAGGGCTTTTGGAACCTGGTGTGGGCTAGAAGCGATAAGAATCACTAAGTGGAGTTCTTGGTGGATTGTGTGTTGTGCCGTCTCTAGGGAAAATTGTTCTTCATCTCTTGTGTGACTCAAGAGAGGTGTTTTCATTACTCTATCTTTTCCATTGTTATCTGTTTGTAATAACTTTGATTATAGTGACAGCGTTAATCCTCTGTTTGAGTGATTAGCAACTGGACGTAGGGTCTTTTGATACGAACCAGTATAAATCTTCTGTGTAAGACTCTATCCTTATTCTATTTACGTTTACACAGATTTTTAATCAGTAAAATTTGGGGAAAATTTTTAAAACCTAATTTTTGTTAAGAAACCAATTCACCCCCCTCTTGGTTTTTGTCCGTTCACGCAAACATTCCGTTGCGCGATTCATCTCTTGTGTGACTTAAGAGAGGTGTTTTCATTACTCTATCTTTTCCATTGTTATCTGTTTGTAATAACTTTGATTATAGTGACAGCGTTAATCCTCTGTTTGAGTGATTAGCAACTGGACGTAGGGTCTTTTGATCCGAACCAGTATAAATCTTCTGTGTAAGACTCTATCCTTATTCTATTTACGTTTACACAACTTTTTAATCAGTAAAATTTGGGGAAAATTTTTAAAACCTAATTTTTGTTAAGAAACCAATTCACCCCCCCCCCTCTTGGTTTCTGTCCGTTCACGCAAACATTCCGCTGCGCGATTCTAACAAGTGGTATCAGAGCTTGCTTTGATAGTCATTCAAATGTTTTGAAAATGGTCGAACAAAATCAAACGTTTGCCGAAGGTGCGTCTATCAACAGACCCCCACTTTTTACGGGTCAAAATTATCCATTTTGGAAAGTTAGAATGCAAATCTTTTTAGAGTCTATTGATAGAGGTGTTTGGGACGCTATTTTAAACGGTCCCTATGTTCTTAAAATTTCTGAAAACGAGTAGACGTTCCTAAACCATTTTCTAGATGGACAGCGGAGGAAAATAGAAAAGCTCAATTTGACGTTAGGGCTAGAAATATTATTTCATCTGCTTTAACCCTTGATGAATTTTACAGGATCTCCGTTTGTAAAAGTGCTCAAGAGATGTGGGAAATGCTAAGAGTGACCCACGAAGGTACTGACGATGTTAAGAGAGCACAAAAAAATTCTCTAATCCAAGAATATGAGATGTTCCGAATGCAACAAGGCGAAACGATATTTGACGTTCAAAAGCGTTTCACACACATTGTGAACCATCTCACCGGGTTAGGTAAAATTTTTGATGTTGATGAATTAAATGTTAAAATCTTGAAATCTTTGGATAGGAAATGGCAACCTAAAGTGACGGTCATCTCGGAGTCACAAAACCTTGCCACAATGTCTATGGCGATGCTCTTTCGAAAGTTGAGAGAGCATGAGCTTGAGCTTGAGCTAGGAAGGCTAAATGACAAGGAAGGACAACATCAAAAGAGGAACTTAGCTTTCAAAACTGAAATTTCCAAAGGTAAGAGTAAAAAGGAAGAAGAAGACTCGGAGAATGAAGAAGAAGAATTGAGTCTCATGATTAAGAAGTTTACCAAATTCATGAAAGCCAAAGGAAGACATCCATTCAAAGGTAAAGGAAAGGTAAGAGAAAATACTTCTGTAAATATCAAATGTTATGGTTGTGGTGAAACAGGACATGTGAAGACCGAATGTCCAAACAAGAAAAATAAAGAAAACAAAGGCAAAAAGTTCTTCAAGAAGAAAGCCTACATCTCTTGGGATAATAGTGATTCAAGTTCGAAATCAAGTGACTCGGAAATTGAAGTCAATATTTGCTTAATGGCAAATGACAATATATCTTCCGACTTTGAGGTAAGTGATTTCGACTCATCTTCAAGTGATGATGAAAATAATTTTGATGAACTGCAAAATGCATATAATGAATTGTTTAG
The DNA here is from genome assembly GCA_963425845.1 of Sphenostylis stenocarpa. Taxonomy (NCBI): domain Eukaryota; kingdom Viridiplantae; phylum Streptophyta; class Magnoliopsida; order Fabales; family Fabaceae; genus Sphenostylis; species Sphenostylis stenocarpa. The sequence continues at coordinate 79,592,630 of OY731403.1, read as the reverse complement.
TGCCTTTAAGGACTTGAAAAATGAATACAAAGATGTGAAAAAGAGTTTAAGTAGATCCGAAAAGGAGGTAGAGTTCTTAAAAACGAAAATTGCATGTTTAGAGGAAAAGGAAACCATAGAAACGAAAATTGTATGTATAGATGAGAATGATGATAAGAATATAGTATGTGCATCTTGTAAAGAGTATGAATATGACATTGATATACTTAATCATTTGCTTGATAAAGCCGAAAAGGAATTAAGTAATAATAATAAGGATAAAGTTGTTATAGCTCAAAATAGTGAAAACCATCAAGTTCCTTTGAAAAAGCCTAAAATTAAAAAGAGAAGAGTATGGGTTGAAAAAGGAACTAAATCATCTATTGTTAGAAATGCATCATATTCAAAAGCTACATCTAAAGCATGTTTTTATTGTATGAAACATTGTCATACTTCAAATAGATGTAAAATCAAACATTTTGGTGTTCCTAAAGGAAAATACATTTGGGTTCCTATTGTTAAATGACTTGTTTGTCTCTAACCCCAAGGACCCAAAAGTTATGGGGACCTAAGTTTACTATGTTCTTGTTTTGTAGGAAAATTCCAAATCAAAGAAGTCTATGTGGTATCTTGATAGTGGATGCTCTAAACATATGACCGAAGACAAAACGAAATTTGTGAGTTTCAAAGCTAAAGAACAAGGATATGTAACTTATGGGGACAACAACAAAGGAAAGATTCTTGGAATTGGAAATATAGGTGGTGCAAACACTTTGGAGATTAAGGATGTGCTACTTGTTGATGGGCTAAAGCATAATCTCCTTAGTATAAGTCAATTATGTGACAAAGGATTTAAGGTAATCTTTGAAAGCAAGTTTTGTACCATACATTTGATAGATTCCGAAAATGTAGCATTGAAAGGCATTAGGCATAATAATATATATTTGATTGATTTGGATTGTATACATGATACTAGTATAACATGCTTAGTTGCTAATGAAGAGAACCCATGGTTATGGCATAAGAGAGCAGCTCATATAAATATGCATCATTTAAACAAATTGATATCAAAAGACTTAGTTATTGGTTTGCCTAAGTTAAAATTTGAAAAAGGTAGATTATGTGATGCATGTCAAAAAGGTAAACAAGTAAAATCATCATTTAAATCAAAGAATGTCATTTCCACAACAAAACCTTTAGAATTATTACATTTAGACTTATTTGGTCCTTCTAGGATAAAAAGCTTTGGTGGAAATTATTATGGTCTTGTGATTGTTGATGACTTTTCTAGATATACTTGGACATTTTTCTTGACAATGAAAAGTGAAGCTTTTAAGGTCTTTAGGAAGTTTGTAAAGCAAATTCAAAAATGAGAAAGACTTAAGAATTAAAGTTTTAAGAAGTGACCATGGTGGTGAGTTTCAAAATGAAAGGTTTGAAAATTGTGAGGAAAATGGAATATTACATAATTTTTCTGCTCCTAGGACTCCCCAACAAAATGGTGTAGTTGAAAGGAAAAATAGGTCACTAGAGGAACTTGCTACAACAATGCTAAATGAATCAAATGTTCCTAAATATTTTTGGGCTGATAAACCCTAAACCCTAATCAATTAATTTGTGTTTTAATCGATTATAGTTCTATCATAAGATTTCTCAAAATTTTATAAGTTATTTTAACTGATAAGAGATTTGGTTTAATCGATTAAAACTATTAATAAAAATTTCTGAAGTTGTTTTAATCGATTAATTCGATGTTACATCGATTAAAATATTGTCGAGCACTTTTCAAAACATCTCAAGTGATTTTAATCAATTATTTTGAAGTTATATTGATTAAAATATTGACAGAACACTTTTCGAAACATCTCAAGTGATTTTAATAAATTATTTCGAATTTATATCGATTAAAATACTAACAAAACACTTTTCAAATTATCTCAGGTGATTTTAATCGATTATTTCGAAGTTATATCGATTAACATACTGACAGAACACTTTTCAAAACATCTTAAGTGATTTTAATCGATTATTTCGAAAACATATCAGTTAAAATATTGTCAGGAATGTTTCCAGCTGATTTTAAGAACATATTAATCGATTAAATTGGTTTTTAATGGATTAAAAATTCGGTTAGAGGAATTTTCAATTTCTTTCAAATGATGAACCCTCATGCAACAGAGAAGAATGAATGATTATACCTATTAATATTGATGCAGACTCACTAATTACTCTACCCTTGAACCCAAGGAACCTTTGACTTCATCAGATCTTCAAGATCTTCATTCTAGCATAAGGTTCAATAAGATCTTCATCACTTTTAGATACCGCCCTGGCCAAGGGCTCGATAGAGACTCTCAAGGAATAAGGGAGATACCAATTGTCAAAGACCATCCTTTGATACATGGCCTAGGATATGACCCTACAAAGGATCAAGCTACACGAAGAAAGGGGAAGTCTCCCCTCCGCACCTTGAATCAGATCTTCCGAAGTAGAAGGGTCCAGGCATTGAGAACGACTTTGGTAAGTAGGCGTTCTTCTTCCAATTATAAGGGATGCAAATCTGATGACTGTTAGAGATTACTCCTCGGGGCGAGTCTGACCCCTGAGCATTTCTAGGGCACATATTTCCCTCCTAATTAAAAAGAATGTCTTTCTTACTATTTGCTTCTATTCTTGCTACTCATGCCTATGCCTCATTTTAACCATGTTTGAGCAAACATTTTCAAAATGCGTCAAAATAATCAAACTACGCCATTGACAAAAATAAAGTAAAATCATCATCACTGATTAACTAGAAACACGAATAAGGTTTTACCTCATAATAAAACCGTGTTTCGCCAATATTGTGCAAAAAGAAAACAAAGAAGAAGAGAAAATTAAAGTACAAAAAAAAGAAGCCCGTCAAAGCCAAAGGCCAAGAAAAAAGAAGAAAAGGGCAAGATACCTGGCAGGAAACCCACTAAGGGGGCTGCGCAAAAATCGGGGTAAACCCACTAGGAAACCCGAACAATAATAAAGGGTAACCAAAGCAAAAATTAGTGTTACAAAATAAAGTCCGCTAGGCTTCCCAAAGCAAGAAAAAGGGGAAACCTAGACAAAAGTTAGATAAAACAAAAACACAACATCCTAGGCTGAAAACCCAAAGGGCGGACTAGGGAAGTTAATCGGTCAAGATGAGCACCATAAAATAATCATTTAAGACGTCGCTTCATAAACAAAATGTTTGTTTAAACTAGCCTAAACAGTTTGACCAACCTTGGCTAGCCATTCTTACAAAAACCATTATGTCAAAAATAAAAACTCTTCTAAAACACAAGCCTTTGAACAAAATAACCTTCCTTCTTTTCTCTTGATCCTTACTATGACATTCTAGTAATTAGTAGGGAAATGTGGAGATATAGTGGTCAATAGGAGGGTTTACATCCCCACGAAAAGGAAGGAGCGCACTAATATGGCAGTCGCTTTACAAGCAACACCATCATTCTTCGATCATGGCAAATAAGAAAACGGAAAAGTCGGTACAGCTAAGCATGACATCAAAAGCAAAAACACATCGATTAATCCTTTTGAAATATTAACTAAAATAACATTATAGGATGCATATCATGAACATTGCATGCATAGATGTTGATAAATAAGGTCCTATCTCTCTAAAAAAAAAGCATGAAAATTCCAGATGCCCGTCCCGAATTCTGGATGGTCGTCCCAACCTGCGAAATTTTGCCTGTATATATATGGGATGTCCATATTGATCCATTGCATCCTATTTTCGCATTCTCTCTTCCTTTCTCCCTTTTCTTTGCATATTTGAGTTTATTTGGGCAATAATGAACCGTGGGGAATCCTCATCTTGGGGTAAGTGTTCTCGGAGACCCGCCATGGAAGCTCCTAATCCTCAAGACCCTACCTAGTTAACGGGTCAACATCAGACCAAACTTGCCAACATCCGCCAGTACGCTTGGCATCCTATGCTCCGATTGGATTTTGAGATCCTAACCACCTTTGGTTGGGATCAAGATGTGAGGAGATACATCCAGGGCATAGGGTGGGACTTTCTGCTCCGAGAGCCGCCTTCTCGCATCTACTGCACAGCCACCACGGAGTTTCTCGCCTCCGTCACACTAGTGGACCTACCATCTTTGGTTCCCGGGGTTCCTCCCGTCAAGGTGGTCTCGTATTGGAAAAAGCATGCATGCATAAAAGAAACTAAAAAGTAAAAAGGCGCACACATTATCCCGAAAAAAGAAGAAGCCAAATTTTGAATCGCGAGAAAAAATAAATCGCGGAAAAAGGTGAAATTAAATAAAAATCCTAACTTTTAGGTAATCAAACAAGCAAAAGAAAAATAAGAGCTTCTAGAACCTAAAGCTCCAACCACCATCCTTCTACCCAAGAAAGAGAAGGCACAACCATCAACAAAGAAAAGCTGACGAAAAGGCTCAATCATCCCTAAGTAGATCCTTGCCTACTCCAGAGGCAAAATCAAAAATAGTACCCAAAGGCTCAGGATCGCTACCACATGAGTCATCGAGCATACTGAATCAAATCTCCACCACATTCCCCAATGGAGAATAAAGGCTTCACAAAAGTCCATCACCAAACAGTCAAGGAGTCAAACCTCTGTACTCTCAAAGGCTCAACAAGAAGAAAAAGAAAAGAAAATCTTTCATCCCCAGCGGATACCCAAAAAGAAAAAAGGCCATGACAAAGGAAGGTCAATAAATCCCCAAGTGGGTCACACCAAAAAAGGAATAAAGCAACCAAACCAAAGAATAAAAAATTTCATTCCCCTAGTAGAATAAGAGCTTCACAAAGCCAACATCCCCAAATGGAATATCAGCCTATTCAGAGGAAAAGTAGTGCAACTAAAAGTCTTCAATGTCAATGAAGCATCTACCTACTCAGAGGCATCATCAAAATCAACAAATCCCCAATGGATTCATGCCTACCTCAGAGGCAGTTACCAAAAAATCTCTGGCAATCAACAAGATGGATGGCTATTGTAAAAGCCCAAAATCAAAGAATCCCCAACGATCAACAAGCTGGATGACTATTATAAAAGCTCAAAAATCAAATAATCCCCGACACACCGAATGACTACACAAAAAAATAAAAAAACATTTTCAAGCAGAACTACTCCCCATGGAGTCAACGCGTGACCAAGATCAGTAACCTACTATCACACAGTTCAGTCTGAGGAAAGGACTCAAAACCAAATGGGGGTTCGTACTCATCAACCACAGGGTCCAAGGGAACATCCAGTGGGTGAGTCTTACAAAAGGGGACTCAAACTAGATGGGGGTTTGTACTCATCCACCACAAGGTCAGCTACCGCATCAAAGGAGCATCCTAAGGATGAGTCTTACAAAAGGGGACTCAAACCAAATGGGGTTTGGTACTCATCAAACCAGATGGGGATTCGTACTCATCAACAAGTCTTACAAAAGGGGACTTAAACCAGATGAGGGTTGGTACTCATCAAACCATATGGGGGTTCGTACTCATGAATGAGTCTTACAAAAGGGGACTCAAACCAGACGGGTGTTCATACTCATCACCACAGGGTCAAAGGGAACATCGTGTGGACAACCTTAGAGAAGACATTCACATTCATCATCTGGAGGGTCAGCTACCGCATTAAAGGAGCATTCAAAGGACGACCTGGCAAGAGGGTTAACTCCTTCACCCGTCGAATTAATCAATTAAAAACTCTTAGGTTTGCAACTTTATTTCACGTATCTATTTTAATCGATTAAAATACAATTTGTATCAGTTAAAATCACTAAATGGTTCAAAATTAATCGATTACTTATCGTTTTAATCAATTAATATTCTGCTATTTTTTTTTCTTAACCCGTATCCAGAACAAATTTAATTGGTTAATTGGTAAAATAATCAATTAGTTTGTTCTCGAAAATTGTTTCAAAGTTTTAACATGCAGGATCTACATGTTAGAATCGCGCAGTGGAATGTTTACGTGTACAGACAAAAACCAAGAGAGGGGGTGAATTGGTTTCTTAAACAAAAATTAAGGTTTTAAAATTTTCACCGATTAAAATGTTGTGTAAATTAAATAGATAAGGGATAGAAGATTACACAGTTGATTTATACTGGTTCGGATCAAAAGACCCTACATCCAGTTGTTAATCACTCATATAGAGGATTAACGTTGTCACTATAATCACAATTTACAAACAATTTACAAATTGAAAAGATAAGGTAAAGAAAACACCTCTCTTGAGTCACACAAGAGATGAACACCTACTTTGAATCCACAAAGGATGAAGAACAGCTTTCCCTAGAGACGACACAACACACAATCCACCAAGAAACCCACTCAGTGATTCTTATCGCTTCTAGCCCACAATAGGTTTCAAAAGCCCCTTTTTCTTCCCTACAAACAGTTCACTAGTAGTCATAACTCTTAAATTTTGTATGAAAAAGGTTGTTCAATTTGCAGAGAGCCTTAGAGAACCTTAAGTAGAGAGAATAGGGTCTGGGAATTGGGGATTTTTGAAACTTGATGAATTGGGAATAGGGTTTTCGAAACTTGGTCCAATTTTGAATTTCAAAACACATAACAGACCCAAATAATCGATTATCTTAAGTATTAATCGATTATTCTAGAGCCATTCTCACAGAAAAGAAATACAGGGCCAGATAATCGATTAACAGACCATTTAATCGATTATTTTACCTAGTTAATCAATTAACAACCCATTTAATCGATTAATCTAGTGAGCATTTACTGAAAATGGTTTTCTTTCTGTAATAATCGATTATCCTGTGGTTTAATCGATTATTCCAGTAACTTTTGGATAAAAATGAGTTTTTAGAGTTTTTAAAGAGTGGTCTATGTTCTGGCTATCTTGAACTCTAATATTACAGACTCAAAAACATAAAAATAGAGTTATTACATAACATTACAAGTATTCAAATCTTTAAGTCCTTTATTCTTGAATCATCATCAAAATCTACAAGCTTCATATCCTTGTATGTTCAACATTCATATCCTTGTATGTTCAACAATCTCCCCCTTTTTTATGATGATCAAAATTTTCTTTAAAGCCCTTTGTAATAACCTGTTTTATCTGTCATAGCTAACAAAAACATTAAACATACTAGACAACATTTAAATTTAATAAACATAAGAGGCTTTAAATAATTTCTCCCCCTATTTTGATTATGATAAAAAATGAAAGTTCCCCCTCAATAAGTGCATAATATAGAAAATAGCTCCCCCTCAAACAAAGCAAAAATACCATTTTTATTCCATAAATCAAATTAATTACTAACAAGAAAATATGTTGAAGAGATTAAAACTCTTCACTTTCATCACTGTTAAATTGGGCATCAAATCTATCTTCTAAGTTACAAACTCTATCATCTACATCCGAAATACGGTGAATGATTTCCTGATGCCATTCTTGAGAGATAGTGAAAAACTCTTGCATTCTTTGATTCATATCAAATAACATATCTTCCATAGACGGACGCAATGTAGGATGAGTAGATGATGTCCCAGCAATATGAATGTTTTCAGCAGGCATCTCAGTAGCAGGGATATCTTCATCAGAATCTTGAGCATCTTCAGCCATGTTGGGAGCATCATCTTTGTGAACGTAAATTCCATTTACACGCACCATTTGCAACTGAGTGAGCGTGCTGTCAAGCATTTGATTTGAATTTATCGTCCTGAACTTTTGCTCTCCTTCAACATTTACTCCCTTGTATTCTAAGATACGAGAAATAAGAAGAGCATATGGGATTTTAAAGGTTGGATGACACTTATCTTTAAGCATGGTCATAGTGACAAAACTACCCTAATCAATTTGCTCATTATTCATGATGGCATGAATAATGCGAAGATCAATAGATGAACATTGTGCATGATTGGTTGCTCGAGGACACATAATCCATACAATGAGATGCAACAACATGCATTCTTCTTTCTTTAATGGTCCGGCCAATAGTAGTCGGCTAATTTCCATAGAGGGGTTGCGGAGAAATGAGCGGTAAGCCATAATTCTATTAAAATCTTCTAAAGCCGCAAGATCATTGATAGCATCCTCCCTTAAAGGAAAGTGGGCAACATTTTCCCAAATATCATCATCAAGGATGATGGTCACACCCTTGACTCTAGAAGTGGCCACATGATCTCTATATTTAAAACATGAATAGAAGACCCTAACTAAATTTGGGTAGTAAGTACCTTGCATTTGTATGAATGGAAGGACACCTTGCAACTCAAGAAGATTTGCAAATTTGAAGCCCCTATTGATGAATTGATCACCAATAATATATTTGGGAGTGATAATGCCTTTTTCTTTCCAGAAAGTCAGGAATTCCTATCTTCCTTCATCGTCGGAGATCCATCCTTCAACTGAATTGGGACGAGGATTAAAAACAGGAGCAGATCTTCTCCTTGTTGGGATCTTACTACGAGATGATGAAGCCATTTAGATTAGAAAGAGAGGAAACAAGAGAGCTTGAACAAATTTTTGAGAAGAATAAGGTTTTGAGGAGACAAGAGAGCTTGAATGATTGTAGAATGCTTTGATTCAAGGTTTGGAGGTATGTAGATGTGAATTGGAGCCTTCCTATATATAGAGAAACATCCTAATGGTCATAAACGGCTAGTTGGAGGAGAATTGGAGCCAAAATAGTCGTTACAAACGGCTAGTTTATAAAAAATGACGTAGAATAATCGATTAAATGCTTCTGATAATCGATTAAACCTTCAAGTGCACCGGATAATCGATTAATTGGTTCTATTAATCGATTAAATAGCAGATAATCTATTATTTCTTCAAATAATCGATTATTCCAGACAGATCATCAATTTTTTTTAAGGTTTAGACACATGATAATCGATTAAATCCCTATATAATCGATTATTATAATACAAAATGGAAAAAATTGATCAGTTAAGCAGAATATTCCTAAGTCTCTTCTAAGATCATATAATCTATCTTTGGGAAGTGGTTTGGTAAAAATATTTGTTAATTGATGCTTTGTATCAACATATTCAATTTTACAATTTCCTTTACTAATATGATCTCTTAAGAAATGATGTCTAATCTCTATATGCTTAGTTCTAGAGTGCATTACTGGATTCTTAGTAAGATTGATTGCACTTGTATTATCACACATCAAAGGAATATTATCTAGAAAAATATTATAATCTTATAGTTGTTGCTTCATCCATAGGATTTGTGCACAGCAATTACCAGCTGCAATATATTCAGCTTCAGTTGTGGACAAAGCAACACATGTTTGTTTCTTAGAATGCCAAGATACTAAAGATGATCCTAGCATATGACATGTTCCACTAGTACTCTTTCAATCAATCTTACATCCACCATAATCAGCATCAGAATATCCTATTAAACTAGGAGAAGCTTCAGATGGATACCATAATCCAAATCCTGTAGTTGCTTTTAAATATTTTAAGATTCGTTTTACTATAGTTAAATGAGATTCTTTTGGACATGCTTGAAATCTAGCACACACACAAACAAAATGCATAATATCAGGTCTGCTTGCAGTTAAGTATAATAGTAAACCTATTATACCTCTATACATAGATTGATTAATTTCCAAACCTGATTCATCCTTGTCTAAATAGCATGATGTTCCCATGGGTGTGTTAGCTTCCTTTGAAGTGTCCATTCCAAATTTCTTGAGAATCTCTTTGCAATATTTGGTTTGAGACACAAAGGTGCCATCTTTAAGTTGCTTAATTTGAAGTCCAAGAAAGAATGTTAATTCTCCCTTGTTTTAAATAATGGAAAAGATAACTTAGGAAAATTTGATTCAAAAGCCGATGAGGGCATTTTCTTAGGTTATTCACTAACTAGCAAAGCATATAGAGTGTTCAATAAAAGAACTTTAAATGTTGAAGAATCTGTACATGTCACCTTTGATGAAATTGTAGACCTTGAGGGAAAACCTCTTGCGTCAAATAAAGAATTTGCAGGTAATGATGAGTACATAAGAGAGGCTCTAGAAGAAATGTACTTGAATGAGAATGAGCCATCTCAACCAACTGAATTAGCAAAAGAGTGGCAATCACCAAGAGGACTTTCAATGGACAATATAATTGGTGATATCTCAAAAGGGGTAAGAACTAGAAATATGACAAATTTCTGCATGTCTGTAGCTTTTATTTCACAGATAGAACCCAAAAGTGTTGAAGAAGCTCTTAAAGATGATCAATGGTGCATAGCAATGCAAGAAGAACTTAATCAATTTGAAAGAAATTAAGTCTGTGAATTAATTCCAAGAGAAGAATCTCATCAAGTTATTGGAACAAAATGGGTATTTAGAAACAAACTTGATGAAGATGGAAATATAAAAAAGAACAAAGGCAGACTTGTTGCCAAAGGTTATTGTCAAGAGGCAGGTATTGATTATGATGAAACTTATGCTCCTGTTGCCAGGTTAGAGGCTATACGCCTACTTCTTGCTTATGCCTCATTGATGAAATTTAAATTACATCAAATGGATGTTAAAAGTGCATTTTTAAATGGGTTTATCAAAGAAGAAGTATATGTGGAACAACCTCCTGGATTTGAAGATTTTAAATATCCTAACCATATTTTTAAATTGAAGAAAGCTTTATATGGTTTGAAACAAGCTCATAGATCTTGGTATGAAAGATTAAGTAGTTTTCTAATTTCAAATGATTTTTCTAGAGGAAAAATTGATTCCACTTTGTTTATTAAGAAAGTAAAAGAGCATATCTAGTTTTGTCGGGGTCCACTTCAATTCCTCTTTCGCTGACAATGAACCCTAATAGTTTTCCCGAGCGTACTCCGAAAGTACATTTTGCTGGGTTTAGTTTAAGTTGATACTTCCGAAGTGGGTCAAACAGCTTTTTGAGGTATTGAATGTGGTCTATCTCATTCCTAGACTTGGAGATCATGTCATCCACATATACCTCTATTTCCTTGTGGATCATGTCATGGAACAATGTGACCATAGCCCTTTGATAGGTAGCCCCTGCATTCTTAAGCCCAAAAGGCATTACGCGGTAGCAAAAGGTGCCCCATGGTGTAATGAAGGAGGTTTTCTCTCTGTCCTCGACGGCTAGTTTAATCTGGTTATATCCAGCGTATCCGTCCATGAAGGAGTAAAGTGTGTTGGTAGCGGTATGGTCTACCAGCGTGTCTATATGTGGTAGGGGGAAATCATCTTTTGGACTTGCGCGATTGAGGTCCCTATAATCCACACATACCCTAACCTTCCCGGTCTTTTTGATGACGGGTACTATGTTGGCCAACACCCTTTTCATACTACTTTCCATTTGAGTGCCGATGTTTATCTTTTTCTCATCGTCCCCTTCCCCCAAATTGACGGTCTCTGTCTTTTCTTGATGCAGTTGTATAATGCGTGCTTCTTTTTCCAGCATTCTTTGCATGTCCAGAGAAATGGTCTCCTGCTCACTGTCGGACTTGACCCATTTGCTTTTGATTTCCGGGGTCCCCAGAGATTCATCAATCACAGACATGATGTGTTTTAGGTTCTATTTTAGTCATAGATTTTATTATTCATTTTTTTTTGAAAGAATAATAAATAAAAGAGGGAAAAGAATGAATATGACAGAATGCCTCATGTATTAAAGAAAATTAACATGTATGTACAAGCCCTTTTAATCAAAGTTCCTGTGGCCACGGGCGGGGACCACAGGAAATTACAGGAGAAAGCTTTAAAAAAAAACTAGGGATGATCCTCCCAGTCCTCCCTCTCGCTACTCTGGCTTTGATAGAGGTTTGGCGTCAACATCGGAAGCAGAGGCATCAAAGGTTATCCAACCGGCATCAATTAGCTCTTGGACCTTATATTTCAAGGTCAAACAGTTGTCCGTTGAATGCCCAGGTGCATCCGAGTGGTAACTACAATTTTCGTTGGGTTTGTACCACTCGGGGTAGGGAGGCTCTGTAGACCCCTAATTTTGCCCGACCTTTCAAAATAAAAGCTAGAGGAACTTCACCCGAAGATGGAGTTCATCCGGCTTCCCCAGCAAAACCAAGGAAACCTCCTGCAACAACATGGAGTTCGCTCGTATGCACGATAAACGCAAAAGAGACTTCCTATACAGAGATAAAGCTCGCCCAACATTTTAGTGAAGGCCAAGAAGACTTCCTTCATGAAGATAAAGCTTCAACGGACATATATCGGCATCAATCCACGTCCGAAAACGGCAAGGAAAGCTTCCCGGGGTCCCAAAATACAAAGGCTGGACAAAACGGGTCGAGACCACCATCCCAGGGTTGGGACGGCCGTCCCAACTGCAATTAAGCAGTTGGGACGCGCGTCCCGAATGTGGGACGGCCGTCCCAAACCTCAGGGGGTCCCAACGTGAAGAAAACTGCGTTTGGAACGGCCGTCCCAACCCAGACTGGCCGTCCCAGATTGGCACAACGCAGAAAACACGTTTGGGACGGCCATCCCAACCCAGACGGCCGTCCCAAACTTCCAGGGCGAAAAATGCTATAAATAGGAGCCTCATTTGTCTCATTCCACACACCAGACAACTCAGAGACTTGTCTTCTTCTCTCCCTCTCTCGAATGATCTTTCTGATTGCCTTTTTTAGGTAACAATCAGTTAAGGAATTGGTATTCCGGCATTTGATTCTTCTAGAAAATTTAGTCGAGTCGAGTCTGTAATCGAGAGGAGAGAACAATTGTAGAGCGAAGGACTGCCGAAACGCGTCCTCTTTGTACAAGAATCATAATACAAAGCTTGCTACGGAGGTTTTTCTCAATTCTCTTCTTCTTTACTGCTTTATTTATTGTTTTCTGTATGCAATGTAGATACATCATGTAGATAATCATATCTAAATAACTATACGAATAAAATAAGGGTAAATGTGTAATTTCTCATAATCTTCACTTAATGAATAAATCCGTCATAGGGAACCCGAAAGGGGCGTTGTGGGGTGCTAACACCTTCCCCACACGTAACTAACTCCCTTACCCAACTCTGGTTATAATGGCCAAGTTGGTTTTTAATAAAATCAACGCCTTTTTTCCTTTTCCAATGTTTCTAGTCAAAACATTGGTGGCGACTCCAAAAGAACCCCTTTTCGAAAACCTTGCTTCTATTAGAGGATAGTTCAGTGTTGAGCACCTCGGAAGCAATGAACACAATTTTAAACAAAAACGCGAGTCTCAACCATCTTTTCGCGACCGCTCGCATTAACGTTCGGAGACGTCCCCAGGACGTCGGAACGGACGGCGGCGACAGATGGCGACTCCACTGGGGAAGTCCGAGAGTTGATCCCATTTAGTGACGGATAAATTCAAACTAAGCAAAGATTTGAAATTACGTTTTTACCCTTCTGTATGTTTTTATTGTATGGCTTTAAATAACTGCTGTATGATTATTTCTGCAATTGTTTGAAATATAAATTGCACACAAAAACCCTTGCACACAAAAGTCCCTCTATACCCGGGGGCAAGAGTGAATACCTATAGGGAGTGGGTGGCAGATACGATCAGTTAGTTGGCACACGGGGCTACTACCGTTGTCGGAAAACCACCAACTCAAGGTGATAACTCTCTTCTTTTGGTCTAAGGGTGTTGCCACGGAGTTCCGTGCATAACCCGAGGACTGAAAGATTGAGAGGTCCCTATAATGGGGGCACCTTGGGGACCTTTGGCCTGGTGAGAACAGTTAGAACCACCTAAACCAAGCACGTTTCTGCAGGAAAATCCCACCTCGTGATTAAATAAGCGTGGCTCTGCTCGTGGATGTATGAATTGTGTGTGCATACGTTTGCTGCATTTGTATTGATGCATTAGCATAGGGTAATCATACAACAAACAAAAAAATGAAAAAACCCTAAAAATCACAAAAAGTGATAAGATAAAAGACCTTTATCTCGGACAGTCTTCAGTTAAGCTAGCTTGGTTTCAGGTTCTTTGCAAGCTAAGTAGCCACGTTGACCGACAGAAGAGATAAAGGGTCATAAAAAAAATATAAAAACGAATGAAAGCCATAAAAATTCTTTTTATAATAAAAAGAGTCTTGGCAAAAGTCGTATCATTCATACCATACCATCCAATAAGTGGTAAAACTAAGAGAGAAAATAATTACACCATGCTCATCATTTTAATAAACCCCTAAAAAATGGGTCTTAGGAGCGTATTTTGGGAAAATTACTGGGCCAAATCGCCTACGGCATTTGCAACTTGGTTCTTCACCCTTTTCTCTTCGTTTTGGCATGCTGTGCGTCCAAATCGGACAACCCAGTCAAAAGTTATGCCACTTTCAATATCTGTTGTCATAAAAAAATATTTTTGTAGTGCATGCATAAACACACTCATTCTAGGATGTATTAGATATCCTTAGACAATAGCGAAAGAGAACCAAGTGCGTTTATCACCTTCCTAGAAGAGATAAGTGTGTTAAGGTGTGTTGGCAACCTTTGAAAAAGGAAGTTATCACACTAAGGTGGGTATGGTACCCTTAAAACATAGGATTTTGAGAAGATACCAAAGCTATTGTCTAAGACATATCTATTTCACACCAATCATCTGAAATAAAAAGCTATAATAAAAATCTTTAAATCATTTAGAAAGTGGCTGGTCTTCTTCCTGTTCTCACTCGCGCTCAAAAAGCCAAGAAGATGGAGCAATTAGAGGAGCAGAACCGTATGCTCACCGCCGAGCTTAATGTCATAAAGGAACAAATAGCGCAGTTGACGGAGCTATTATATCAGCAATGCTTCCACAATACGGTCTCTGAGCAACGAATTTCTGCCCTAGAAGATAAATTAAGGGCATTAAAGAGATACAAATTTGATGTAAAGGAGGTAACCGATGTCGAAAATACTCGATTCTCTCCCAAGTTTAAGAAATCCCACGCATCATTCAAGAAGCCCTTTGGCAAGAAAAAGGAGGGAAGTGTAAACGCCATGAACTTTACTACTCTTTCTTCCTCTTCGCCATCAGTTGGACAGTCACGCAGACAAGAGAAGAAATTCACTCCCATCCCAATCTCTTATGGGAGTCTGCTGCCAAGACTTTTAGAGGCCAAGCTCTTAACACGTATCTCCCCAAAGAAGAAAGATCCACCTTACCCTGGTTGGTACAAACTCAACGAAAAATGTGATTACCACTCAGGTGCTCCTGGGCATTCCGTGGAGAATTGCGTCAACCTGAAATATAGGGTTCAAGAATTATTGAATGCCGGGTGGATTACTTTCGATGCTCCCGACTCAAACGTAAACATCAAGCCTCTATCACAACCAGAATAGTGAGCTTGGGTAGAGAAGGCCAGCTAACTAGGGCTCCCCATTTTGTGTATCTTTTGGTTAAAAGAAATAAAAAATATATCAAAAAGCTTCCGATGTATCTCTCGTGATCCCCGCCCATGATCACGAGATTTTTGATTAAAATGGGCTTTGTAAATATTTGCATCTATCAATACAATGAGGCATTTTTCATAATATTCATATGCTTCTCATTCTTTTCTCTCTCATTCCAAAATAATTGAATAAAATCTAAACCCAAATATTGACCATATAAACAGTCATGTCTGTGATTGAAAACTCTCTGCGGGATCTGAAAGCCGAAGGCGAATGGATTGAGTCAGACAGTGAGGAGGGGACCATTTCCCCGGACATACAAAGACTGTTGGAAAAATAAGTTCAATTGATACATCCCCATAAAGAAAAAACTGAGGCCTTCAATTTGGGACAAGGAGATAATAAGAAAGAAGAAAATATCAGTACCCAAATTAATAATGTCAGGGAAGGAGTAATAACACCTTTGCGCTTATTCATGCCTTGTCCTTTCCCTTATACATCGGATAAAAGTTGTACTGTGGATATGCACAGAAAAATTGTCCGTCAATGAAGATATCTCCAATATAGTCGGTATTGGGGGCACGACGGGAAGCAAAAGAATTTATTCCCCAAGGAGCTACAAGATAATGCTCCTAAAAACAAAGGAAAAATAAAGAAACCAAAGAGGAAAAAGAAAAAATCCAAGGGGAAGATTGAGCAGACCTTGGATTCAAAGTGCTAAGGCAGTTTCTTCAACGCTCCATCGAAAAATCAAATTCGTGGTAGGTGACAAATTGATCATGGTTCAAGTTAAAGACTATATTCGAATCAGCGAACCGTCTACCGTACCTTAAATGGATGCGGCTGAAGAAGACATTTGAAAACATGAAAAGACATCCTAGCAGTTTAAAAGTGGCCCATATAATGAAGAGATATGGATACAGCCCAGACAAGGGCTTGGAAAGGACGCTCAAGGCATAAGAGAGCCACCAGATTTCAAGGACAACCCGCTAAAGTATGGATTAGGGTAATCAAAGTGCTAAGGCAGTTTCTTCAACGCTCCATCGAAAAATCAAATTCGTGGTAGGTGACAAATTGATCATGGTTCAAGTTAAAGACTAGATTCGAATCAGCGAACCGTCTACCGTACCTTAAATGGATGCGGCTGAAGAAGACATTTGAAAACATGAAAAGACATCCTAGCAGTTTAAAAGTGGCCCATATAATGAAGAGATATGGATACAGCCCAGACAAGGGCTTGGAAAGGACGCTCAAGGCATAAGAGAGCCACCAGATTTCAAGGACAACCCGCTAAAGTATGGATTAGGGTACGACCCTGCAAAAGATCAAGCCATACGGAAAATAGGGAAGTCTTACCCCTCGAAGATGATATTCCGAAAAGGAGGGGTATTAGCGCAAAGGGTAGAGTTAGTCATTAGGTGTCCTTCTTTTGATTCTAAAGGATGTAAACCTAGTGACTATTAGAGATCACTCCTCGGGGTGTGCCCGTCCCCGAGCATCTTTAGGGCACACATTTCCCTGAAATTACAAAAGAATGCTATTCTTACTATCTGCTTCTTTTCTTACTAAATGTATCTATACCCCATTTTAATAAACAAAGTTTAGATAAATGTTTTGTTCCAAATGCGTCCAAATAAGTAAAGCGCCGCAAAGCAAAGTCAAAATAAATTGATTAACTAGAAACACAAATAAAATTTATCTTGATAAAATCAAGTTTCGACCAATGTTGTGCAAAAAAATATATATGCATACAAAAAGGAAGGTCCGTCAAGGTCAAAGACCGAGACAAAAAAATAAAAGGGCAAAATACCCGGCAGGAAACCCACAAAGGGGGCTGCGCAAAAGTTAGGGTAAACCCGGTAGGAGACCCGAACAATAATAAAGGGTAACCTGGGCAAAAGTTAGGGTTATAAAAAGTCCGCTAGGTATTCCTTAAAAATAAATACAAAAGAAGGAAACCTAGACAAAAGTTAGGACATAAGCACAGCATCCTAGACTGAAAACCCGAAAGGGCGGCCTAGGGAAGTTAATCAACCGCAAAAAGGCGCTATATAACAATAAGCAACGACGCCACGTTATAAGAGCCAAACGTTTTGTCTAAACTAGCCTAAAACACCAACCAACCTTGGCTAGCCATTCTTACAGAAACCTTTCATACAAAAATATCCCTCTAAAACACAAGCCTTTGCAATAAATCCTTTTCTTTCTCTTCTCTTGACCATTTCACTATAAAGCATTCAAGTAATAAAAGGGAATGTGGTAACATAGTGATCAATAGGAAGGTTGAAATCCCTAAGGAAAGGAAAAAAGGCATTGATATGGCAGTTGCCCTACAAACAGAAGATTGCTCTTCGGCCACAGCAAAGAAAATTCCAAGACGGCAAATCAATACAGCTAAGCTTGTTATCCAAGAAACAAGATGACGTTAAGGTACAAACACCAAGAACGCACCCGAAGTCAAAGCACATCAGTTAAAACTTTCGAAATATTAACTGAAATAGATCATAGGATGCATTTCATAAAACATTACATGCATTAAAACATCAATGAATGGAGTCCCATCTTCTTTCCCATCAAAAAACTCAAAAAACCAACTTAAGAAGCTTGGGACGGCCGTCCCAAAGTCCAGACGGCCGTCCCAAGTGTCATTTTTCAGTTGGGACGTGCATCTCAGGTGGGGGCTGAACCATGAACAAAATTACCATTTGAGACGGCCGTCCCAACCCAGACGGCCGTCCCAAATTCCCCTGCGTGGCTTATAAATGTTGGGCGCGGATTTTGACTCTGGCACTTCATTCCAAGCTTCCTATCTTGTTTTTTCTCCTCCTCCATACATTTTTAGCATTTCTAAGAGAATAAAACTCACAATGGAATACGGAGAAGCTTTGTCCAGAAGAAAACGCACTAGGACTGCTGCTAGGAGAACTCCTGTCACTAGCATGATGATGGCAGAAGCACATCAACAATGATTGGTAAATATCCAACAATTTACCTGGTACCCCATGCTGCAGTTAGATTTTGGGATCCTTGCCACATTCGGCTGGGAGCAAGACGTTAGGAAGTTCATTCACAACATAGGATGGGACTTCCTACTCCGCGAGCCGCCCACTCGGATCCATCGCACCGCTACAACGGAATTTCTCGCCTCTGTCAACATGATGGAAATGCCATCTGCAACTCCAGGAGTGCCACCAACACAAGCTGTCTCCTACTGGATGGATGGAGCCTACCGGACCACTGCCCTGGATGACTTCAACGTCATCATGGGTTTCTGTCAACGAGCAGATACAAGAACACCAGAGTATCGGTCCGCATACCTGGAGAAACCTACTGTTCTTACCACCACTAGCATGTGGAAGGAGATTACTGGAGCTATCAATCTCCCATCTAACCTGAAGGGTGCAGCCTTCAATCCCCCTCTTCGCATTTGCCACAAATTGCTTGCTGGGACCATTCACAGCAGGAAGGAAAGCCAAGGAAAGGTCACGCTGGCTGATCTTTTTATAGTCTACTGCATGCATCAGGGACACAGATGCAACCCAGGATACGCATTCCTGAAGGCTGTAAAGGAATGCGGTACTCGGGGACCAGCGGGAGCGATCATGGTGGCTCCCCTCCTTACCCCTCTAGCTGAATACTGGGGATGTACCGACGGAGAAGATCTCCCAGCCGAACTTCAACCAGAACCAATCAACGGAGGAGTGCTGACGCACATGAATATCCTCAGCAGAGAAGGGTCAGGTTTTATCTTAAACCCTATCATCTTGATTTCATGGGATATGCGCGATTTCAATACGCCGCAAGACATCCCTACTACTTCAGAGTCCCAGCAGCAAACACACGATCCGAACTTCTCCGGCTTGTACCGACGATTAGATGAGGAGCACGCCTATATGGAAGGAGAGTTCTAGTTTATACGCCGATAGTTTGGCCAGCTGATCGTCGAGCAAGACAGGACGGATCGACGAGATAGAGAGCCTGGTCCGGACTCGAGCGAGATTCCAGCGCAGCCTACTCCGCCGCTTCCTTCGCCAGGCACCATTCGCCCACTCCAGCCCGAGGCGGATAATCAAGAAGACTTAGTTTAGATAGCTTTCTAGTATCTTAAATATGCTTGAAATGTATCCAACAAAAAAGCAGTAATAAATAAAAATCGTTATTTCTGTTTTACACTTCGCATTCAAAAAGCCCATGTGTACAAAATAAAAGGCACACATGATCTACTAAAAAGCCAGATTTCAAAATAGCTCGCGATAAAAACTAAATCGCGATAGAAAAAGGCGAAATCAAAACCATCCCAGTAGAATAAAGAGCTTCAAGAAAACCATAGCTCCAACCATTCTCCTCAAACCCCAATAGAAAGAGGGTACATCAAAAAAAGGCCGATGGAAAGGCTCGATCATCCCCAAGCGGATCCTTGCCTACTCCAAAGGCAAAACAAAACAGAAAAATACTCCCTGACTCAACACCACCACATGAGTCATCAAACATAGTCATTCAAAGCTGCAATCAGCATCCTTCCATCCAAGAAAGAAGGACACCATCAAAAATAGAAAAGCCAATGGAAAGGCTTGACCATCCCCAAGAGGATCCTTGCCTACTCCAAAGGCAAAACAAAGATTACCACACGACTCAGCTTCATCGCCACATGAGTCATCAAGCACACGCATGCAAGAGTCTCCGTCACTTCCCCAAAGTAGAATAAGGAGAATAAGGAGAATAAGGACTGCATAAGAGTCCATCAAAGAAAATACGGAATCAAATCCTCCACATCATTAGGGGGCAACCAAAGGAAAAGAAAGAAAAACTTTCATTCCCCAAATAGAGGCCACAACGAAAAAAGGCCAAATAAAAAAATCTCCAAGTAAAGCACAGTCTACAAAAAGAGAAAAACAAGAAAATTCCCATCTGCCAACTCAAATAAGAGCTTCACAAAGCTAGGAGCCAGGACTCCATCATCAAATTTGGATCCCCAGGAAGCTGACAGACTCCTCGGTGAATCCACAAAAAGGAAAAGAAGAAAATATCCTCACTCAATAAAGAAGCTTCTCAAAAAATTCAGGAGCTCAGACCCCATCATCAAAGTTGGATCCCCAAGAAGTGAAGGAAAATTCCCCAGGGATCACAAAAATATATCTCTTCATTCAAAAAAGAAAGGAGCCAATGTGCATAAAAAGAGCACATACGCAAAAAACTAAAATCGCTAAAAGAAGAATTGCGAGAAAAGGGTAGAAACCATTTCCCCATCAAAATAAGAGTTTTGGGCAAAAGCCAGCTCAACCAACAGCAGCCAATAAGGAGTCAAAACTCCATTATTCCCCAATGGATAATCAAACAAGAAAATCCCCAGCGAGCCTACTAAATGAAGGCAAAACTACAAGTTTATAACCTCAGGGAATCGCATATAAATTCCCAAATACAAATATTCCCAGTGAAAAGCAAAGTCTTCACTTCCAATAGGCAAGCAGAAAGCCAATATCCCCAAGAAACGGGAAATCAACCTATACAAGAGGCAATCCAAAACATAAGTCTTCACCACTATTGAAGCACCCGCCTAATCAAGAGGCACAATAAAAAATCAACAAAATCCCCAGTGGATTCCCGCCTAATCAAGAGGCACAACAAAATCCCCAAGTGGATCTTCGCCTAATCAAGAGGCACAACAAAATCCCCAAGTGGATCTTCGCCTAATCAAGAGGCAGAATCAATAAGAGAATTCACAATTACCAGAGGATTCCTGCCTAAACAAGAGGCAACCAACAAAGAATCCCCGGCAGAAGCCGGATGACTAAACAAAAAAAGTCAAAATCAATTACTCCCCAGAGGCGCATGATAAAAAACAGTAAGCCGCCGACAATAGAACCTTAGCAAGATCCAGGTTCACACCCGGTGGGGTGAAAAAATACACTAGAACCTTAGCAAGATTCAGGTTCACACCCGGTGGGGTGAAAAAATACACTAGAACCTTAGCAAGATTCAGGTTCACACCCGGTGGGGTGAAAAAATACACTAGAACCTTAGCAAGATTCGAGGTTCACACCCGGTGGGGTGAAAAAATACACTAGAACCTTAGCAAGATTCGGGTTCACACCCGGTAGGGTGAAAAAATACACTAGAACCTTAGCAAGATTCAGGTTCACACCCGGTGGGGTGAAAAAATACACTAGAACCTTAGCAAGAATCAGGTTCACATCCGGTGGGGGTGAAAAAATTCCACTAGAACCATACCAAGATATAGGTTCACACCCGGTGGGGTGAAAAAATACACTAGAACCTTAGCAAGATTCAGGTTCACACCCGGTGGGGTGAAAAAATACACTAGAACCTTAGC
Organism: Sphenostylis stenocarpa; assembly: GCA_963425845.1. Lineage (NCBI taxonomy): Eukaryota > Viridiplantae > Streptophyta > Magnoliopsida > Fabales > Fabaceae > Sphenostylis > Sphenostylis stenocarpa. The sequence continues at coordinate 79,571,003 of OY731403.1, read as the reverse complement.
AAGATTCAGGTTCACACCCGGTGGGGTGAAAAAAATACACTAGAACCTTAGCAAGATTCAGGTTCACATCCGGTGGGGGTGAAAAAAAATTCCACTAGAACCATACCAAGATTCAGGTTCACATCCGGTGGGGGTGAAAAAATTCCACTAGAACCATACCAAGATATAGGTTCACACCCGGTGGGGTGAAAAAATACACTAGAACCTTAGCAAGATTCAGGTTCACATCCGGTGGGGGTGAAAAAATTCCACTAGAACCATACCAAGATATAGGTTCGCACCCAGTGAGGGTGTAAAAACCACTAGAGCCTTACCAAGATATAGGTTCGCACCCAGTGGGGGTGTAAAAACCATTAGAATCTGTCAAGATGCAGATTCGTACTAGATGGAAGAATAAACCCACCAAAGCCTTATAAAATAAGGTTTATACCGGATGAGGATAGGTACTCATCAAAACTTAGCAGAATGCATTAGGTGGAGTAAAAAATACTCACCGAAGCATTACTAAAAGCGAGTGCAAAGACTTGCTTCTATTAGAGGATAGTCCGGTGTTGAACACCTCGGAAGTAAGTACCCACAAGAGTTCTGCAAAATGCGAACTCATACCAGGTGAGGGTAAGTGCTCATCAAAGCCTTGAAAAACAAGGTTTATACCTAGTGGGGGTAGGTACCCACAAGAGTCCAGCAAAATACAGACTTATACCGGGTGAGGGTAAGTACTCACCAAGAGCTTTACAAAAGAAGGCTCAAACCAGATAGGGGTTAGTACCTATCAAAATATTTATCATCCGGAGGATCAGCAAGGAGCAGCATCCGAAGGATAGCCGGGCAAAAGGGTTAACTCCTTCCTCTACCAACTAATTTTGTCGGCATACTAACACCAACAAATTAGTTAGGCAGGTGAAGGGGGGGCAGTTGTAGACCCCTAATTTTGCCCGGCCTTTCAAAATAAAAGCTAGAGGAACTTCACCCGAAGATGGAGTTCATCCGCCTTCCCCAGCAAAACCGAGGAAACCTCCTGCAACAACATGGAGTTCGCTCGTATGCACGATAAACGCAAAAGAGACTTCCTATACAGAGATAAAGCTCGCCCAACATTTTAGTGAAGGCCAAAAAGACTTCCTTCATGAAGATAAAGCTTCAACGGACATATATCGGCATCAATCCACGTCCGAAAACGGCAAGGAAAGCTTCCCGGGGTCCCAAAATACAAAGGCTGGACAAAACGGGTCGAGACCACCATCCCAGGGTTGGGACGGCCGTCCCAACTGCAATTAAGCAGTTGGGACGCGTGTCCCGAATGTGGGACGGCCGTCCCAAACCCCAGGGGGTCCCAACGTGAAGAAAACTGTGTTTGGGACGGCCGTCCCAACCCACACTGGCCGTCCCAGATTGGCACAACGCAGAAAACACGTTTGGGACGGCCGTCCCAACCCAGACGGCCGTCCCAAACTTCCAGGGCGAAAAATGCTATAAATAGGAGCCTCATTTGTCTCATTCCACACACCAGACAACTCAGAGACTTGTCTTCTTCTCTCCCTCTCTCGAATGATCTTTCTGATTGCCTTTTTTAGGTAACAATCAGTTAAGGAATTGGTATTCCGGCATTCGATTCTTCTAGAAAATTTAGTCGAGTCGAGTCTGTAATCGAGAGGAGAGAACAATTGTAGAGCGAAGGACTGCCGAAATGCGTCCTCTTTGTACAAGAATCATAATACAAAGCTTGCTACGGAGGTTTTTCTCAATTCTCTTCTTCTTTACTGCTTTATTTATTGTTTTCTGTATGCAATGTAGATACATCATGTAGATAATCATATCTAAATAACTGTACGAATAAAATAAGGGTAAATGTGTAATTTCTCATAATCTTCACTTAATGAATAAATCCGTCATAGGGAACCCGAAAGGGGCGTTGTGGGTGCTAACACCTTCCCCACACGTAACTAACTCCCTTACCCAACTCTGGTTATAATGGCCAAGTTGGTTTTTAATAAAATCAATGCCTTTTTTCCTTTTCCAATGTTTCTGGTCAAAACATTGGTGGCGACTCCAAAAGAACCCATTTTCGAAAACCTTGCTTCTATTAGAGGATAGTTCAGTGTTGAGCACCTCGGAAGCAATGAACACAATTTTAAACAAAAACGCGAGTCTCAACCATCTTTTCGCGACCGCTCGCATTAACGTTCGGAGACGTCCCCAGGACGTCGGAACGGACGGCGGCGACAGGCTCCATCCTCTTTGGAGGAACGCGGGCTAGGAGGTTGGCTTGTAATAACTAGGGCAGCAGCTTTGCGTACGAGGTGGGGATAGGGGTGAACTTCCTCTCCTTTCTTCGTGACTGCCTCTTCGCCTGAGGAGTGGTGGAAGGGGTTGCAAAATTGATGGCATGGACGGCCTCCTCCTTCTTTTTGAAGGGTTTCTTGAACGAAGTGCTGGAAGAAGAGGGTCGTGCTATTTTTCTGCTCCTTAACCCTTGGTGCTCCACTCTTTCTCCCACAATGACTATGTTTGCAAAAAGATTGGAGGTACTGGCTATTGCCTTATCGTAGTATGCTCCAGTCAGTGAATCTATAAACATAGCCACTGTCTCCTTATCCGTCAAAGGAGGCTCTATTTGGGCGGCCATTTCCCTCCATCTTTGGGCGTATGCTTTAAAAGGTTCATCGTTCCTTTTGCTCAGAGTCCTGAGATCTGACCTATCATGGGTCAGATCAATGTTGTACCGGTAACGACGAAGGAAAGCGTCTGCCAATTGCTTCCAGTTCTGGACCTACCCTCTTTCCAGCTGCATATACCAATTGAGAGTTGTGTCCGCCAGACTCTCCTGGAAGCAGTGGATCAGGAGTTTTTCATTTTCAGTGTGTGTGACCATCTTACGACAATACATCGTAAGGTGGTTCTTTGGGCAGGTCATCCCGGCGTACTTGGGGAAGTCCGGGATTTTGAATTTGGGAGGGAAATGGATATTCTTCACCAGGCACATGTCTGCCACCTCCTTGATGTCAAAATTGTGCCCCTCCACCGCCTTCAGCCTTTCTTCTAAGGCGGATATCTGCTGTTTAGAAACCTCTGGGGTAAGGATGCGTACAGTTTTAGCATCCTTCCCATCGTAAAAGTATTCTTCTTCTTCTTCCTCTTCGTGGCGAGAGGCGTGTTCCGTTTGGGCTTCGCCCTTGTTTTGACCCTGGCACACGACCTCCATCAGTTGGGCCATTTGCTCACGGAGGGTATTGACCTCTGCAGTGAGTTTCCAATTTTGTTCCTCTAAGTTCTCCATTGCTCTGGCCTTTTGTGAACGAGTTCGGATGGGGAGAGGACCAGCCACTTTCTATAATGCCTAAAATTTTTTTTATTAATGCATGTTGAGTGTTGAACTAACATGGATATTTTTATGTATGAGAGATTTTGTTTTAAATGATGCTAAATATGCTCTCACTTTTTTTATTTTCTCTCTTGGTATTTCTTTACTCATGATATGATGTATTGATACGACTTTGTCAGAAGTTTATTATTTTTTTATAAATGTTTTTTATTTGTTTATTTTGGATTTATTTTTATTTTATAGCTTTTTATCTCTTCTGTCGGACTGCGTGGCTACTTAGCTTACAAAGAACCTGAAACCAGGCTAGCTAAAAGGTAGACTGTCCGAGATAAAAAAATGGCTTTATGCGAAAGAATAGTTTACGTCCCTTATCTCTTCTATCGGACTGCGTGGCTACTTAGCTTACAAAGAACCTGAAACTAGGCTAGTTAAAAGGCAGACTGTCCGAGATAAGGGTGTTTATTGCAAAAGAATTTTTTTGATTTTTGTGATTTTTTCTGTTGTTTGGTTATGCTATGCAACAGACAAATGCAACAAACAGATGCACACACAACTCAAACATCCACGAACAGGCGAGAAGTCGTTTTAATCACGAGGTAGGGTTTTCCTGTAGAAAAGTGCATTGGCGAAGGTAGGTTCTAACTGTTCTCACCAAGGTTTAAGGCCCCCAAGGTGCCCCCATTATAGGGTCCCCACTCTCCAGCCTTCCGACCATGCTTAGCACTAAGGCCATAGTCAGTCTTTGTGCCAAAAAAGGAAGGTTATCACCTTGAGTGGTGGTTTCCGATCACACTGGTGGGCACAAGGCCATCACTACAGCGAACCGTACCTGCCACCCACTCCCTATGGATTTCTCACTTGCCCCCGGGTATAGAGGGAACTGTTGTGTGCCAAGGTTTGTGTACAATTTGTATTTCAAACAATTGCGTAAATATAAACAAACAACAGTTATTAAAGTCAAGCATTAAAACATGTTATAATACAAGGTAGGGTAAAAGCGTCATTTTCTTGGTTTATTTACCTTTTAAGCTGGCCCATCACTAAATGGGATCAACTCTCTAGGCTTCCCCAGTGGAGTCGCCATCTGTCGCTGCCGTCAAAACGAGGTGGTCGGAGCGACGCGATGGTTCCGACTTTCTGTTTTTCGCATTTTTATTGGTGTGGTTGCAATGCCTTTAGGTTGTCCGATAACCGGGCTGAACCTAGGGGCGAGGTTTTCGAAAAGGCATTCTTGGATTGTCCAATAACCGGGCTAAACCAAGAACTAGTTTTTGAAGGGTTCTTTTGGAGTCGCCACCGACATTTTTACCGGAAACATCGGAAAAGGAATTAAAAGGCGTTGGTTTTCGAAAAACCAACTTTGGTCATTAGAACGAGAGTTGGGTAAGGGAGTTAGTTACGTGTAAGGGAAGTGTTAGTTCCCTTACGACGCCCCTTTCGGGTTCCCTATGATGGACTAGCTACTATGGATAAATAAATAAACCGGTGAAAAATACGCTTTTACCCTTTATTTTGCGGAATTTAAAATTATGACTACATGGCCCTAGTTTCTATTGCATAATTTAAAATTAAAGCAGTAAAGTAGAGAGAGAGAGAGAGAGAGTGAAAACCTCTGAAGCAAGCTTTTCTATTGATCTTTTGCAATTAGGGTGCTTTTTGGCAGCCCTTCACTTTTTACAGCGCCGAAACCACTCAAAAACGCTATAAAACACTCAAGAAAACTCTCAGAAACTCCGAAAATGCTTTGGAGGGGTTCTAGAAAGAGAATTTGAAGAAATATCTAGAGAGAGAATGGAAGAATTGTGGGAAATGAGGGGAATGATGCTCCTATTTATAGGGATTCGCGCCTATCAGGTCGAGACGGGCCGTCTCGTCTGACAAGGTCGAGACGGCCGTCTCGCCAAACGAGACGGCCGTCTCGACCTTAAAAGGCGAAAATCCTTATTTTTTGGCCAAAAATCCCTCCTATCCTAGTATGGGGCCTAATAGTCTGTCCTAATGGCTTCTTAGGCTTCATCCATCTTGGAAAAGGAGGTCTTCTGGTCTATATTATGAGGTCGGGCAAGATTTGGGGTCTACATGCATATTTAATTTCCCCTCCTTTCACGCTTAATAAATAAGATAATAAAAATGAAGGATTAACTGACACGTCTTCCAAATCAGAAGAATGGAGAGAAAGCCACTCCTAATCAATCTTTCTCCAACGGTCAACACATCACGAGAGGAAAATAAGCCTCGACCATTGGTCCTCAAAAATAAGGAAGAGGGGGCAAGGACACCAGTGCGACTATTTATGCCACGTCCTTTCCCCTACGAGTCAAAAAAAGTTGTACCGTGGAGATACGGGGAATCTTCACTAGTAAAAGAGGATGTCACGAATATAGCCGGCATTGGGGCATGACTAGAAGTGGAAGAGTCTATTCCCCCAAGGACTCACAAGAAGATGTCCCCAAAAGTAAAGGAAAAAATAGAAAGACCGAAGAAGAAAAAGAAAATAAGGAATCCAAGGAGGAGACAGAGGAATTACTCCAGTTTATAAGGCAAAGTGAGTATTCCATTATAGACCAGCTCAATCGTACACCTACAAAGATAACATTGTTATCTCTAATGATGAGCTCGGAACCACACAAAAACACCCTGCTGAAGGTCTTGAGCGAAGCACATGTACCTCATACTATATCCCAAGAAAAGGTTGAGAGGATCGTCGGTCACATTATGGCAAGTGATCACCTCACCTTTATAGAGGAAGAACTACCCCTCGAGGGGTCGAACCACAACAAGCCCTTGCACATCTCGATCAAGTGCAAGGAATACCTCATCGCCAAAGTTCTTGTGGATAACGGGTCATCCTTGAAGGTGATGACCAAGTGCACACTAGACAAATTGACTATCCAAGGAACTTGTTTGCGCCCAAGCAGCACTATCGTTCGAGCCTTCGACGGATCAAAGCGAGAAGTAGTGGGAGAAGTTAATTTACCAATCCAAGTTGGACCCACTATCTTCAACGTCGATTTCCACATAATGGATATTACTCCAGCATACAGTTGTCTCCTTGGCAGGCCTTGGATTCATGACGCTAAGGAAGTACGTTCAACGCTCCACCAAAAAGTCAAATTCATAGTGGACGACAAATTGGTCACGGTCCAAGTAGAAAATGATATCCTGATCAGTGGACCGTCCACCCAACCTTATGTGGATGTGGTTGAAGAGGCCCTTGAAACATCTTTTCAAGTGCTTGAAATTGCCAGTATAGAAAGACTTCCCAAAAACACAAAGGTAGCTCGCATAATGATGAAGCATGGTTACCATCCTGGCCAAGGACTGGGGGCAGACTCCCAAGGCATAAGGGAACCCCCAGAATTCCAAGATAATCCTTTCAAGCATGGCCTAGGATATGACCCTACTAAGGGCCGAGCGGAAAAAGGAAAAGGGAAGTCTCCCCTCCGCACACTCAAGCAAATTTTCCGAAGCGGAGGGGTGCAAGTGTCAAGAGCTACCCTAGTCATTAGGAAATCTTTTTCTTCATTTAAGGGATGTAAACCCCATGATTGTTAGAGATTATTCCCCGGGGCTAGCCCGACCCCCGGGCATTTTAGGGCACATATTCCCTTATTAATTAATAAAGAATGCTTCTTCCTATCTGCTTCTTTTCTCACTATTTCTGACTAGACCTCACGATAACCTTGTCTAAGTAAACGGAAAAAGAAAAAAAGGAAAATAAAAAGCGCATCCAAATAACCAAAAATTCACCATTGCCAACACAATCAAGATAGTTGATTAGAAGCACCAAATAAGACTTTACTTCACCATAAAGAGAGTCACGCTTCGCCAATATTGTGAAAAAAATACACACAAAAAACCCATAGAAGCCAAAGGCCAAGAAAAAAAAACTCGGTAGGAAACCCACTAAGGGGGCTACGCAAAAGTTAGGGTTACAAAATAAGGTCTACTAGGATTCCTCCAAAATATACCAAAAGAGAGAACCTAGACAAAAGATAGGGCCAAAACACAATATCCTAGTTCGAAAACCCGAAGGGAGATCTAGGGAAATCGACTAGCCATAAAGAGCAATGGAAACAAAACTAAGGCGCAAATACAAAAAAAAAGGGGGGAAAACACTTGCTTAGACAAAAAGCTTAAACACCTAAGCCTAACCCTGGCCAGCTGTTCTTACAAAACCTCTTTCTAAATAAAACAAACCTTCTAAAACACAAGTCATTGAATTTACCTCTTTACTTCTTTTCTCTTGACCCTCACAACAATATTCTAATAATTAATTTGGGAATATGGAGGCGTATAGTCAACAAGAGGATTGAAACCCCTAGAGTGGAGAAAAAGGGACACTACATGACAAAGAGTGCTCTACAAAAAAGAGAGGAAAGTAAAAAAGAAAAAAAAAGCTACCCTTCGGTCATAAGAAGTCCGCCATGGTACAACCAAACGCAAAAACCCAGATTAGAGGACATCCGGCGCTACAAGACACGTCAGTTAAATCTTTCTGAAAAAGTAATTTAAATAGGCATTATAGGACATCAAACATAAAAACATTGCATGCATAAAATGTTTTTGAACCAGGTCCTATTTGCTTTTAACACAAAAAAAACCCCGTAATTCGAGACGGCCGTTCGGAATTCCCAGACTGCCATCTCGGTCTCCAGCAAAATGGGACCGCTGTCTCGATCATCGAGACCGCCGTCTCGACTTAGCTAAAAACAAGACCGCCGTCCCGCTTGGCGAGACGGCCGTCTCGTTTAAGGCCAAAGTCGAGACCGCCGTCTCGACTTCCCAGACGGCGGTCCCGGATTGAATTTTTCCCCTATAAATAGGGGAGGGGTCTTGAGGCTCTCCACAACTCCTCTGCACTCCAACTCTCTGATCTCTCACTTCCAAGCACCTTTTCGACAAAATGTTCCATGGAAGTCAGTCAAGGAAGAGAAGAGGACCTGCTGGCCCTAGCAGTTCCTCAGCACCTGCTCCTCAAGACCCTACACGGCTCTCACCGCTACACCAGGCTCGCCTAGAGCACATTAGGGGGTACGCATGGCACCCCATGCTCAAGCTAGACTTCAGCATCCTCGCCGAATTTGGATGGGAGGACGACGTCCGGGCCAACATCGACAACATTGGATGGGGCTTCCTCCTGTAGTCTCCCCCCACCCATGTGTACCCTCAAGTAGTGATGGAGTTCCTGGCCTCCATCTCCTACGCCGAAACTTCTGCCATGATCCCAGGCATGTCACCGACGAAGATGGTGACATACTTTATGGGTGGGATGTATCGGACCACCACCTGGACGAATTCAATGTGTCTATCGGATTTGTCCAGCCCGGAGACGTGCTCACCCGGGAGTACGAGGAGGCCATCTGCGCACGCCCCACCAACCTCACCGCCGACGAGATGTGGGAGGAGCTCACCAGGGCCCCCACTTTGCCCACACTGATGAAGGGCTCAACACTCCCCCCGACCCTCCGCATCTGCCACAAGCTGCTGGCGGGGACCATCCACGGCAGGAAGGAGAGTCAGGGAAAGGTAACGCTCCCCGACCTCTTCGTCCTTTACTGCATGTGCCAGAGGCGCCGATGCAACCCTGGCTACTTCTTCCTGAAGGCCCTCAAGGACTTCGGGAGCAGGCCAGTGGGAGTTGTCCTTATGGCCCCCCTCATCACCCCCCTGGCAGAAAAATGGGGGTGCAGTGGCCGGGAAGAACTGGCCTCCAGCCAACGGCCCGAGTCCATCAACGGGTCGATACTGGTCAGCATGGGGATGCTAATGTGCCGCGGAACCCAGCTGGTCCTCCACCCATCGCTGGATTTCGCCTTGGACCTCTAGGACATCGTGGCAATGCACGATCTCTCGACACCTCCCGATTTCCAGCAGCCACAACAGCAGCATCAGCATCAGCAGCAGTACACAGACGACTTTGCTGGTGTAAACTGCAACATCTACGATCTGTGCCAGCAATTCGAGCAGATGTCTGTAAGGCAAGAACAGATGTCCCTAAGACAAGAAGCCTTCGACACCAGATTGGAGATGATATACCAGTATCAGGAGGGGATGAGGCAAGACTAGGCAACATTCTAGCAAGAGTACCGCGATGAAGTCCGGGACCAAGCAGAGTTCTGGAGGCATATGTACCAGCAATTTCCCTCCTACAGATCGTCTCCAGACGAGAGCCCATAGTCTTAGGGATAGCACTTATAGAAAAAGACTATTGTAATAAAATATTTTATAAATAAAATTTTATGCATCTTCTTATTATCCCTTCCAAAAGTCAGCATAATCAAAAGAAGATAAAGAGTAAAAAGACTTACGCTCAAGAAAAAGCCAAAATCCAAAAAATCGCGAGAAAAAAGAGATAAAACCGCGAAAGAAGGCATGATTGAAACGAAGTCAACCACCTTGACCAACAAAACTTCGACAACCAGGAAAGAGTCGAACACAAACAAAGCCCACCCGACCAACCAACAACAATCGGGTGATCACCCTCAAAAAGAACAAAATCAAAGAATCCCCAGCAACCGACAAGGCTGGATGAACACCAACAAAATCCCCGACACAGACCGGATGACCAAATCAAAAACAAAGAAAGCACATCTCAACACCGGCGCATGAGCCACCTGAGCAGTAAGCCGCCACCACCACCAGTCCTACGCAGTGGACTGTACCAGCCTGATGGGGGGTTCATACTCATCCAGTCCAACACACAACGGACTGCAACTACCAGCCTGATGGGGTGTTTATACCCATCAACCGAAGGATCGGCTACCGTCAGAAGGAGTATCCTGAGGTTCTACCACGTGTCAACCAAAGGGATCGGCTACCGTCAAAAGGAGTATCCTGGAGGTGCACAACACAAATTTTCCCCAGAAGATCAACTGCCGCAAGTCAGAACATCCAAAGGGCAACCGGGCAAGAGGGTCAACTGCTTTACCTCCCAATCGATCTTCTCGGCACAGCAGGCCAACGGTCAACTGGTCAGGTAAAGGGGGGGCAACTGTAGACCCCAAATCTTGCCCGACCTCATAATAAAGACCAGAAGACCTCCTTTTTGAAGATGGATGAAGCCTAAGAAGCCATTAGGAGAGAATATTAGGCCCCATACTAGGATAGGAGGGATTTTTGGCTCAAAAATAAGGATTTTCGCCTTTTAAGGTCGAGACCGCCGTCTCGGATTTGAGACCGCTGTCTCAGATTTGAGACTGCCGTCTCGGAATCGAGACCGTCGTCTCGCCTTACGCAAATGGCGAGTCGCCATTCCTACAAGGCGAGACGGCCGTCTCGACCTTGTCAGACGAGACGGCCGTCTCGACCTTGTCAGACGAGACGGCCGTCTCGACCTGACAAGCGTGAATCCCTATAAATAGCCGTGTTTTCACCCTCATTTCACACAGTTCTTCCATTCTCTCTCTAGACATTTCTTCAAATTCTCTTTCTAGAACCCCTCCGAAGGATTTTCGGAGTTTCTGAGAGCTTTCTAGAGTGTTTTATAGCGTTTTTGAGTGATTCCGGCGCTGTAAAGAGTGAAGGGCTGCCAAAAAGCACCCTAATTGCAAAGAATTAATAGAAAGCTTGCTTCGGAGGTTTCTATACTCTCTCTCTCTATTTTACCGCTTTAATTTTAATTATGCAATAGAAACTAGGGTCATGTAGTCATAATTTTAAATTCCGCAAAATAAAGGGTAAAAGCGTATTTTTCACCAGTTTATTTATTTATCCAAAGTAGCTAGCCTATCATAGGGAACCCGAAAGGGGCGTCGTAAGGGAACTAACACTTCCCTTACACGTAACTAACTCCCTTAGCCAACTCTGGTTCTAATGACCAAAGTTGGTTTTTCGAAAATCAACGCCTTTTTTTACTCCTTTTCCGATGTTTCCGGTAAAAACATCGGTGGCGACTCCAAAAGAACCCTTCAAAAACTAGTTCTTGGTTTAGCCCGGTTATCGGACAATCCAAGAACGCCTTTTAGAAAACCTCGCCCCTAGGTTCAGCCTAGTTATCGGACAACCTAAAGGCGTTGTAACCACACCAATAAAAACGCGAAAAATGGAAAGTCGGAACAATCGTGTTGCTTCGACCGCCTCGTTTTGACAGCAGCGACACTAAGGAGCCATTAGGAGAGACTATTAGGCCCCATACTAGGATAGGAAGGATTTTTTGCATTAAAATAAGGATTTTTGCCTTCAGGGATCGAGACCGCCGTCTCACTTTTCGAGACAACCATCTTGCCATTCCTGCAAGTCGAGACCGTCGTCTCGTTTGGAGAGACGGCCGTCTCGCCACCTGCGAATAGCGAGACCCCCTTCTCATTTGGCGAGATGGCCTTCTCGCCATTTTTGCAAGGCGAGACGACCGTCCCGAATGGCAAGACGGCGGTCTCGACCTTGTCAGACGAGACGGCCGTCTCGGCCTGACAGGCGCGAATCCCTATAAATAGCGAGCGGTCCCCCCCTCATTTCACACAGTTCTTCCACTTTCCCTTCTACAACTTCTTCAAATTCTCTTCCTAGAACCCCTCCGAAGCATTTCCGGAGTTTCTGAGAGTTTCTTAGAGATCTTTATAGCGTTTCCGAGAGTTTTTTCGGCGTTGTAAAGAGCGAAGGGCTGCCAAAACGCACCCAGATTTTCAAGAAATTAATTAAAGAGCTTGCTTCAGAGGTTTCTTCTTTCTCTCCCTCTCTTTATTTCCTTTAATTTTATGATAAAATTGCGTAATAAATATTAGGGCCATGTAGTCATTACTTTAATTACGCAAATAAAAGGGTAAAAGCGTCTTTTCACAAAGTTTATTTATAAAATAGTTGGCCTATCATAGGGAACCTGAAAGGGGCGTCATAAGGGAACTAACACTTCCCTTACACGTAACTAACCCCCTTACCTAAACTATGGTTTTAATGACCAAAGTTGGTTTTCGAAAACCAACGCCTTTTTACTCCTTTTTTTATGTTTCTGGTAAAAACATAGGTGGCGACTCCATAAGAACCCTTCAAAATCAGTTCTTGGGTTAGCCTGGTTATCGGACAATCCAAGAACACCTTTTCGAAAACCTCGCCCCTAGGTTCAGCCCGGTTATCAGACAACCTAAAGGTGTTGTAACCACATCCATAAAAACGTGAAAATTAGAAAGTCGAAACCATCACGTCCCTCTGAACGCCTCGTTTTGATGGCAATGACAGGTCTTTTCTCCGCAACCCCTCCATGGAGATTGGGCATCTTCTTCTAGCTAGCCCATTAAAGAAGGAGGAACGTCTGCTTCTGCATCTACTTGTCTGGATCTTATGTTCCCGGGCAACCAATCATGCCCAATGCTCATCCATAGATCTTCGTATTATTCATGCAATCATGAATAATGAACCAATCGATTGCGGCAGCCTTGTCACAATGACCATGTTGAAGGTGAAACGTCATCCTACTTTTAAAATTCCCTATGCTCTTCTTATCTATCGCATTTTAGAGTATAAAGGAGTGAATGTTGAAGGGGAACAAAAGGTAAGAACCACAAACTTAAACCAAATGCTTGATAATACGCTAACTCAACTTCAAATGGTGCGAGTCAACAACATTTATGTTCACAAAGATGACGTTCCAAACATGGATGACAATGCTGAAGATTCTGACGAAGAGATGCCTCCTGCTGCTGAGTTTCCCTCTGAACATGTTCATCATGCTGGCACATCTTCTTCTGCCCCTCCTGCATCCTGGCAATCTATGGAAGAGATGTTGTTTGATATGAATCAGAAAATGTAGGAATTTTTCACCCTTTCTGAAGTACAGCATGAGGAAATCATTCGCCGTATCTCTGACGTAGATGATAGGATTTGTAATCTAGAGGACAGGTTTGACGCTCAGTTTAATAGCGATGCCAGTGAAGATTTTTATACTCTTTCATATATATCTTTGTTTGTAATGACTTTACTTTATGAAATAAAATTTGTATTTCTTTGCTTTGTTTGAGGGGGAGTTATTTATAAATTATGCATCTATTAAGGGGGAGCTTTCAACTTTTTAATTATAATCAAAATAGGGGGAGAAATTTATTTAAAGCCTATGTTTATTAAATTTAAATATTATTTGGTGTGTTTAATGTTTTTGTTAGTGTGACAGATAAAACAGGTTATTACAGTGCTTTAAAAGAAAATTTTGATCATCATCAAAGAGGGGGAGATTGTTGAAACATACAAAGGATATGAATGTTGAACATACATGGATATGAAGCCTGTAGATTTTGATGATGATTCAAGAACAAAGGATGTAAAGATTTGAAGACTTGTAATATGATGTAATAACTTTGTTTTGATGATTTTGAGTCTGTAATATTATAGTCTAAGATAGCCAGCACATAGTCTACTCTTTAGAAGCTTCAAAAACTCATTTATCAAAAACACATTGGATTAATCTATTAAAAGGCAGGATAATCGATTATTACAGAGAGAAAAACCATTTTCTGTATCAGCTCTTTGGAATAATCGATTAACACTCCTGTTAATCGATTAATAGGGTTGTTAATCGATTAATAGGTCAATTAATTGATTAAAACACGTGATTATGGGCTCCTGTTGATTTTGGCTCTGTAATAATCGATTAACACTCAAGATAATCGATTATTTCAGTCAGATATGCATTTTAAACTTCAAAATTGGACCAAGTTTCGAAAACCTTAGTCCCAATTCACCAGGTTTCGAAAATCCCCAATTCCCAAACCCTAATCTGTCTACTTAAGGTTCTCTAAGGCTCTCTACAAATTGAACAACCTTTTTCAAACAAAAGTTGAGAGTTGTGACTGCCAGAGAACTGTTTGTTGGAGGAAAAAGGGGCTTTTTGAACCTAGTGTGGGCTAGAAGCGATAAGAATCACTAAGTGGGTTTTCTTGGTGGATTGTGTGTTGTGCCGTCTCTAGGGAAAGTTGTTTTTCATCTCTTGTGTGACTCAAGAGAGGTGTTTTCGTTACCTTATCTTTTCAATTGTTATCTGTTTGTAAAACTTGATTATAGTGACAGTGTTAATCCTCTGTTTGAGTTATTAGCAACTGGACGTAGGGTCTTTTGATCCGAACCAGTATAAATCTTCTGTGTAAGACTCTATCCTTACTCTATTTACGTTTACACAGCATTTTAATCGGTAAAATTTGGGGAAAATTTTTAAAAACTATTTTTTGTTAAGAAACCAATTCACCCCCCCCCCCTCTTGGTTTTTTTCCGGAAACGCAAACATTCCGCTGCGTGATTCTAACAGAGGGGACATCCTTGTCACCCTCCAACCATAACTCATAGATGGGTCGATGCTTGCCCACATGAGCATGCTCATCTGACAAGGGACCGGGTGGGTCTTACACCCTCTCCTTTCTATGTCACTCGATATCCACGAGATGGATGCGTTAGAGTCGTAGGAGATCCCCGTTCCTTTAGAATTCCAACAGCAGCAGCAGTAATATGGGGATGACTTTGCCAATATCCATCAGCATATAGGCAACAAGAGAACCTATATGGATAGACAATTCCAATACTTGCGCCAACAATTTGATCAAATGACCCTGAGGTAGGAGGGTTATAAGCAAAGGCAGGAAAGTCTAAGCCATAGGGTGGACAAACTTACACAAAGGGTGGATGAAATAGGCCAAAACCTAAATATCATGATCCAAAGCTAAGAGGAGTTCCAGCGTCGTATACTTCATCGATTCTCCTCGCCAGCACCTTCCTCAGCATCCAGCTCAGAGCTAGAGAGCTGAGATTCTTTGATAAATCTCCTGTTGTAGTATAGTAGCATAGGATTTTCTTAAAGTAGGTCAGTTGTACTCCGAACCTCACAAAATTAATAAATAAAACTTTTACCTTCCCTCTCTTTTGAAAAACCCAACATGCACAAAAGAATTTAAAAAGTAAAAAGGGCACACGCATTATCCTGAAAAAGCCAAATTTTGTAATCGCGAGAAAAGAAAATAAATCACAGAAAAAGGCAAAACCAAATAAATCCTAACCTTTAGGTAATCCCAAAGGTAAAACAAGAGCTCAAAGCTCCAACCACCATCCTTCCACCAAGAAAAGAGGGCAATTTAACCACAGAAAAAGTCGACGAAAAGGATTAGACATCCCCAAGAGGATCCTTGCCTACTCTGAAGGCAAAAACAAAAATATTACCCTAAGGTTCAGTACCGCCGCCACATGAGTCAGCGAGCACACTCAACAAAGTCTCCACCACATTCCCAAATAAAATAAGGGACTCAAGAGAAGAAAACCTTTCATCCCCAGCAGATGCCAAAAAAGACAAGGCCATGACGAAGGAGGGCCAATAACTCCCCAAGCGGGTCACCTAAAAAAACCAAGGAATCAAAAATTCCTCCCCCATGAAATAAGAGCTTCACAGAGTCAGACCTCACCATCATCAATCAAGGAGCCAAGACTCCATCCCCCTAGTGGGCAACCAAAATTAGATCCCCAGGGAAACAAAAATTCCCTGGTAGATCATCAAAAAGAAAAGCATATCCCCAATGAGTCTAATACAAAGGCAGTCTTCAGAGTCATATCCTCAGAGAGTCGTTCGCCTGCACATAGGCAATACCTGACAAGCAAAGAGTCAACGTCCCCAAAGGGAATATCAGCTGGATCAGAGGCAAAACAGTACAACCAAGAAAGTCTTCACTTTAGATGAAGCATCCGCCTACTCAGAGGTATCATCAGAATCAACAAATCCCCAGTGGATTCCTGCCTACCTAAGAGGCATTTATAGAAAATCCTTAGCAATCAACAAGTTGGATGGCTATCACAAAAAGCAAAAATCAAAGAATCCCCGACACACCAGACAAATACTCAGAAAATTCAAAAACAAATTTCAAACAAAGATCACTCCATATGGAGACAGCGCATGAACAAGATCAGTAAGTCGCTACCACACAATTCAGTCCAAGGAAAGGACCTTCAAAACCAGATGAGGGTGCGTACTCATCCAGCCCTACAAAGTGGACTGCAAACCAGACGAGTGTTCGTACTCGTCAAACCAGATGAGGCTACGACAACCAGATGGGGGTTCGTACTTATCAGCCACGAGTCAGCTACCGCATCGAAGGAGCATCTTGGAGCTTCACATTCATCGTCCAAAGGGCCAACTACTGCACCAAAGGAGCATCTGAAGGACAACCGGGCAAGAGGGTTAACTCCTTCACCCACCAGCCGGTCTCTTGGTACATTAGCCAATAACCGGTCAGTCAGGTGAAGGTGGGGTAGATGTAGACCCCAAATCTTGCCCGACCTCGTAATAGATTCAGAAATCTTCTGTTTCGAAGATGGTCAAGACTTTCATAAGTCCCTAGTAATATTTTCTAGGTTCCATTTAGGATAAGGAGGATTTTCTAAGAAAATAAAAATCGGAAATTTTGTCAGAAAGCCTCAGATGGCCGTCTAGGTTGACCAGACGGTCGTTCATGCTTATTACTAAGCGATGGACAACCGTCCATTTTGACCAGATAGTCGTTCATGCTTATTACTAAGAGATGGACGGCTGTCCATTTTGACCAAACAGTCGTCCATGCTTATTTTAAGCCATGGACGACCGTCCATGATAACCAAATGACCGTACATGCTCATTTTAAGCCATGGACGACTGTCCACTTAAGCCAGACGGTTGTCCGAACTTCTTAACGCGTTTCCCTATAAACAGGACCTCATTTCTCCATTTTTCACACACTCTCACACCTTTCTCTCTACCTAGAAGGCATTCTAAAACCTCTCGGTGAATCTGAACATTATTCCAGAGTCTGAGTGATGTTTTAGACACTCAAGAGAGTTAAAATTTTCTTTTCTTTGGAGAGAGGAGCGTCATTGTAGAGCAAGGGGATCGCCAAAAAGTATCCCCAAGTTTCAAGATTTTATAAGATCTCGCTTCGGAGGTTCTTTTCTCTATTCTCTCTTTTATCGCTTTCCTTTACTGCTTTCCTTTGTGCATTAGATATTAGAGTCATGTAGACAATTATTTAAATACTGCAGTGAATAAATAGGGTAGAAGCATAATTTTTTATGTCTTTATTTTAAGATTATTCCATCATAGGGAACTCGAAAGGGGCGTTGTGGGGTGCTAACACCTTCCCCACACGTAACTAACTCCCTTACCCAACTATGGTTATAATGGTCAAAGTTGGTTTTTTCTTAAACTGACGCCTTTTATTTTCCTTTTCTAATGTTTATGGTAAAAACATTGGTGGCGACTCCAGAACCCTCTTTACGAAAACCTCACATTTTAGGTTATTTCGGTTATCAGATAACCTAAAGGTGATGACCAAACATATTTTACAAAAATGCGAGTCACAAAACCATCGCGTCGCTCCGACCACTTTTTACGGTGGCGACAAAGATTAATTCCCCCCCCCCCTCTTGATCTCAGCCTATAATTCTAACAAGATTGAAGTTTGAAATTTTTTTATTTATAACCTTTTTAAATTAACGAGTAAAACTCCAAACTTTATCCCACTAAACCATTTATACGCTATGCTTACTTTAATTGGTCCTTACAAGTTACTTTATAAGAAAAACAATTTATGGTTAAATATATTTTAAGTTTATTTAAATGACTTTGTTTGATTTTATTTCTTACCATTTTTTATCTCTTTAGGTTTTTTACATTCTTTTTGTTAAATGGAAATGTCTTAGGCCCATATCATTTATGCACTCTCATAAATCTTTGTATTTTTCCTATTTATAAACAGATAACCCCATGTGTTTAATACACATTAGGGATTCAACTTATGACTCTCTTATTTTAACATGGTATATAGAGATAGGATTAATCTTTTCCTCATCGATGAACCCATTATTCACTGGTGCTAAATATTTTTCTTTCTAGTTTTTTTACCTAAATCATCGTTGTTGTTTGAACCAACAACATTGTGGTACTTGTCTCGACCAAGCGAACACCATGCCATAAAAATTGCAATGATTGAAGCTTCAACAAGTCCAAATGCACTGCCCCAATCCTCATCACCATTGCCCCAACCTCACCACCACCACCCTAACCCTCATCATCGACCCCACTTCCCGATGCTCCCTCTAACACTGACCATTATCATCAAACTCGACTCTTTGTCCTCTTCCCTAATTTGTAACTTTCATTATGATCTGAGCTCATTGAATTTTTTATGCTTTTAGGGTTTTTTTTCATCTATCCTTGTGATTATTTTTCTCTCTACAATTATGTCAATATGCATCTATCATTGATAAATAATACGGTGCTAATTATGATTCTTAGGCATCAAATATTAGAATTTGGCTTAAAAGTTAAGGTTATGTTGATCATCTTAATAAGAATATGGTTGTTATTGCTGAAAATAAGCACTCTTGTTATTGAAAATTGATGCTTACTTATACATTGTACTCAAGTTTACTATCAATTAATCACTAAAACAAATATTTTGTGCTTATGAGACATGTTATTCTTGGGCATCAAATATTAGAATTTAGCTTAAAATTCACGTTGATCATCTTAATAAGAGTGTGGTTGTTATTGCGAAAAATAAACATTTTTTGTTGGTTGAAAATTGCATTGTACTCAAATACATTTTCGATGCTTAGTTATACATTGTACTCAAGTTTACTATCAATTTATCACTGAAACAAATATTTTGTGCTTATGAAACATGTTATTCTTGGGCATCAAATATTACAATTTAGATTAAAAGTCACGATTATGTTGATCATCTTAATAAGAGTGTGGTTTTTATTGCGAAAAATAAACATTTTTGTTGGTTGAAAATTGATACTCAATTATACATTGTACTCAAGTATACTATTCATTTATCACTGAAACAAATATTTTGTGCTTATGAGACATGATCAAAGGTGTGGGAATAGATCAAACTATTGTACACTAATGATACTTGTATGGTGTTTGTCAAAATATCCTAAATATTGTTTCTCCCAAATGTCTTGAAGGTGCAATGCCTAAATATTTGGAAAAAGGTTCATGCTCTTCTCCATAACTTCAATAAAGTATTGCCTCCTGCTTCCACTCATTCTCAAGAACTAGAGAAATGATCAAAGTTTTCCATGTTATTGGCATTACATGAACTTCCTAATGATTATTCACATCTTCATGATTAGATTTTGGGTTCCCTAGTTGTACCTACCTTTACTTCCACTTGTTCCACCCTATTACATGTATCGAGTAAGTCAACCACTGAAATACCTTCTTTAGTCACCTCTGATGACTCTTCAGCCTTGGTATATCTCAACATGATGATTGCCTTTGCCCCTACAAGATGGGAAATGGGCATGATGTAAGAATTAATGGTTGAGTTCAAGAGGGGGGGTGAATTGAACTTTTGTAAACTTTTTGAAAAACACTCTTTCTTTTGGAAGAATGGTTAAACTTTATCCAATCTTTTGTTAGGCAGATTTGATTTTAAACAAAGCAAGACTATAAGCAAGAAATAAAAGAGATGAAAGTAGAAATTCAACACAAAAGTTTATACTGGTTCACTCTTTCCCAGAGCTACATCCAGTTCTTGAAAAATCTGCCAAGTTCCACTAATTCCAAGTGAAAATTACAACCAGTAGATATACACCAATCTACCCCAAGAACTATCTCACAAACCCACAAGATAGACTCTTGAATAACCACCCAGTAACCAAATTCAGTTACTGTAACCAGTGCAGATTCAAACCCAATCTACACAATTAACCTTTGTACAAGTATGAAAAGAATAAACCTGGACTGCAGCTTTAACAATATAAAAGTCCAAAAGCAATTTCCCCACTCAGAACTTTCTCTCTTGATGAACTTTCAACAATCTTGATCTAACCGCCTTATGATATGAAAAGTTTTATGAATGCACAGAGAAAGGCACTAATATGATAGCTCTAAGATTGCTTTCAAATGTTTTCCAAATTGTATATTTCAAAAGAGGAAGCAAAACTGTATTTATAGAATAAAAGAGAGAAACCGATTGATTTAAACTGATTAAAACTGATTTAGAGTAGCAGATGATCGATCAGAATATCTATATGACAGATCAGAATCAGTTATGATCGATCAGAATTGAATTATGATCGATCAGAATGTTTTTCAATCGATTAAAATGTCGTTTTAATCGATTGATTTTATTTAAAACTTCATTCAATCGATTAATTCGAGTTTTCAATGGATTGAAATAGTTTAGAAAAAAATGGTAGCTTTCTGTTTCAATCGATTCAAATATATTTCAACAGATTGAAATCCTGTGATACCTTAGAATGAAAAAATGATCTCTCTGTTTCAACAGATTAAAACTAATTTCAACAGATTGAAATTCTGAGATACTCCAACGTGAAAAATAACATCTTTCTGTTTCAACAGATTGAACTTGATTTTAACAGATTAAATTTGCGAAGCCATTAATATGGAAAAATCATTAAGAACATTTTAACCTGTTGATTCTGCGATTCAATCAATTAAAATTTTGACAGCATATGAACATTCCTATTTTGAGTGATTTTAACAGATTGAAAATTCTTTTTAACAGATTGAAAAACTCAGTTTGTTCTTTTAATGCTAAAAGGTTGGTTTTTCATGCAATAAAATAAGTTCAATGAGATGCATCATTTAAAGGCGCTTATCACAAGATCTATTGAACTATCAAGAGATTAAATTCTAAACCTATAACCTATTCACCTACACACCCACAAAATAAACTCTATAAACTCTATATGTCTTCATCAAATCCAACAAGTGCTTCACATGACAAGTATGAACATTGTCATAAGCTCGGTTACAAAATTGATCGGTGTTATTCTTTACATGGTCATCCTCCTTGATCTGTTGTGGTTGCCCAAGTTGCTCCCTTGCAATCATCTGATTTAGGTCCCACTTCATCTTATTCTTTATGACAACCTTCAATGTATTTCTCAAATGTATAAGGAACATTAGAACCTTGGTTCCACTAATTCTGTTGCACACATAGGTACATCATTTGTTAGCCTCACTCACTCCAACTCTCTTGGTCCCTAGGTTCTAGACTCAAGTACTATAAATCACACTGGTAATAAATCCTTCTTATCTTCTTTGTCTATTTCAAACTATTTATCTTCTATTACCATGGCCAATGGCTCTAGGCCTCCTGACATGGTGTTAATATTGTTCATCTTTTTCCTTCTCTATCTATTGTCCCTAGGTCTCTTTATAATTTATTATCCCTTACTTGTCTCACCCATTCCCTTGACTGTATCATTTGCTTCACTAAAGGTTTTGTTTGTTTACATGACCAGGGTTCGAGACGGATGATTGATAATAGATGTGAGTCTCATGGTATTTATAATCTATATACATTTGCACATGTTAATTTAGTCATGGATTCTCCCTCTCTCATTCATTCTGAATTGGGTCATCCCAGCCTTGCCCAGATATAGGTGTTTGTTCCAAGTTTGTCTAAGTTATTAAGTTTGTCTTGTGAGACATGTTAATTAGGAAAATACAATCGTTGTTCTTTCCTTAGAAGTGTCTCACAACGTGCTTTGTCTCATTTTTCCTTAGTTCATTTTGACATTCAGGAACCAAGTCGTATTATGTCAAGTTTAGGATTTCAGTATTGTGTCATTTTTATTGATGATTATTTAAAATGTACTTGATTGTTTTTAATGTAAGATTATTTTGAGTTGTTTTCCATATTTCAATCATTTTACAATGCGATTTAAATTCAATTTGGAGTTTCTATTCAAAATTTGCATAATGAAAATGTTTGTGAGTATCTTTCTCATCCTTTTCAAAATTTTATAGTTTCTCATGACATTTTTCTTCAAACCTCATGTGCTTATATACCTTAACAAAATGGGATGGCTGAGTGCAAGACTAGACATCTTATTGAAATAACCTGCACAATTTTAATCCATGATGAGGTTCCTCAATGTTCTGGGGATAATATTGTTCTTAGTGCATGTTATCTCATTAAGCACATGTCATCTTCAATTTCAAAATTTCTCATTCTATTTTATTTTCTCATGAACCTCTTCATCCCTTACCACCTAGAGCTTTTAGGTCCATATAATTTGTTCATAATTTTAGTTATAGTCTTGATAAATTATCTCCTAGGTTACATAAATGTGTCTTTTAGGATTCACTAGATCACAAACAGGGTATAAAAGCTTCTCTCCTTCTATTAATTGTAATTCATTAGAACCAATGTCACATTTATTAAGTCTTCCCTATACTTTAAGTTTCATTTTTCTCCTATTGCATCTTCATCTGATCAAGTCATTATCCTTGTTGTTTGTGATCCTTCTATTGTGTCTAGTGTACCTACAAATCCCCTACCTCCACCACGTCTTCAGGTGTATAGTCATCAACAGAATCTCCATCTTCCACTAGATGACTATATTCTAGTGTCAACACTTCCATCTTATCCAACACTAACAACTGAATTTGATCTTCACATTGCCCTCGATGAAGGTATACACTCTACCTATAATCCCTCTCCTCATTATACTAGTTTGAGTTATCATAGATTATCTCCATCACTTTATACTTGTCTTTCTTCTATTTTTTTTCTATGTCGATTCCAAAACCTATAGATGATGACTTATCCTATCTTGGTTGGTGTTAGGCCATACTTGATGAAATAAGTACTCTTCAAAATAGTGAAACTTATGAACTTGTTCCTTTACCATTTGAGAAGTTTGTTATTGGTTATAGATCGATTTTTATCATCAAAGTTAATCCTGATGGTACTATTGATTGTCTCAAAGCTCACCAAGTGGCCAAAGGTTATACATAAATTTTGGGTTGGACTAGACACCTTTTTTCTAGTTGTAAAGATGACATTTGTTCATAGCCTTGGTTTCTCTTCAACATTGATCTCTTTATCAATTGGATGTCAAAAATGCTTTTCTTAATGGTAATTTGTAAGAAGAAATTTACATGAAGCAACTTCTAGGTTTTGTTGCTTAGGGGGAGTCTTCTGGATTGATATGTCATCTTTGTAAATCTCTTGAGCATAATTGTTCAACAATTTGGTAGGACTCACAGTGAAACAGATCATTTAGTATTTTATTGTCACTCAAGTGCTGGATGTACTTATCTAGTAGTATATGTTGATTAGTGAAAGATCTTCTTTATGCATAACGGGGCCATGACCACCCCAAAGTTTTGGAACCTCCTTGTATATTGACTATTTTAACCCTCCCCCTAATTTAATGGTTATTAAACACATTTATTTCTATAATGACAATTTTGGCCCCTCAATTTAATGGTCATTAAATATATTTACAATTTTGGTCCTTCATTTAACATTTTCTAATAAATATTAAAACAAACCATTGATATATATTGAATAAGAAAATATTTTATATTTTTACATCTGTTCATATTTTTCACCTTTTCATATTCCTTCATTATTTGTTAATAAAATATTATTTGACCCCCAAAATCATTGGTCAAAGACCTTTGTCACCAAATTCAGACCAAAGATCTTGATAAACTTAGATATTTCTTAGGGATTGAGGTAGCACAATCCAACAATGAATTTGACATTTCTCAAAAGAAGTATGTATTGGATATTTTAGAGGAAGTTGGGTTAATGAATTCAAAGTCCGTTGATACACCAATGGATCCCAATGCCAAACTCCTACCTAATATGGGGGAGCCACTCTCAAATCAAGATAAGTATAGAAGATTAGTTGAAAAATTGAATTATCTTATCATTACTCGCCCTGACAGTTCTTTGGTAATCAATATGGTGAGCCAATTTCTTAATTTTTCATGTGTAGATCATTGGAATGTAATTCATATATTGAACTATATTAAAAGTTATATGGACATAACCGTCACAATAGAGTTGTATGTTATTAAGATGTTGATTGGGCAAACTCTTCGTCTGATAGGAGATCCACTTTCAGATATGATATCTTCATTGATGAAAATTTAATCACTTGGAAGAGTAAGAAACAAAATTTTGTAGTA
>OY731403.1:79506773-79541773 GCA_963425845.1 Sphenostylis stenocarpa | reverse complement strand
GGTTTCTGCGAAAAGGGGGGTCTGCGGTCGTGAGACGTGGTGGTTCCGATGAGGGTGATTGGGCGAGAATCTGGAGGATTATGACAGTGAAAAATATCATGTTATGAATTTTATCACACTTGTCCTTTGGAGGCTTATGCATAATATTACTTCATCAACTTGTACCTCCATATTGTTGAACATACAAGGACTTGATGTTGAACTTACATGGACATGAAGCTTGTTGATTTTGATGATGATTCAAGAACAAAGAACTTAGAGAGTTGAAGACTTGTATTCTTGTGTAATAACTCTGTTTTGATGAGTTTGAGTCTGTAATATTAGAGTCTAAGATAGCCAGTACATAGTCTACTCTTTAAAAGCTTCAAAAACTCATTTTTATCAAAAACTCACGGGTTTAATCGATTAAAAGACCAAATAATCGATTATTACAGAGAGAAAAACCATTTTCTGTATTAGCTCTCTGTAATAATCGATTAACACTCCTGTTAATCGATTAACAGGCCTGTTAATCGATTAACAGGGCAAATAATCGATTAAAATAGTGCGTTGTGGGTTCCTGTTGATTTTGGCTCTGTAATAATCGATTAACACTTGAGATAATCGATTATTTCAGTCAGATTTGCATTTTGAACTTCAAATTAAACCTATTTTCGAAAACCCTAGTCCCAATACACCATGTTTCGAAAATCCCCAATTCTCAAACCCTAATTCATCTACTTAAGGTTCTCTAAGGCTCTTAGAAAAAAACAACAACCTTTTTCAAACAAAAGTTAAGAGCTATGATTGCCAGAGAACTGTTTGTTAGAGGAAAAAGGGGCTTTTGGAACCTGGTGTGGGCTAGAAGCGATAAGAATCACTAAGTGGAGTTCTTAGTGGATTGTGTGTTGTGCCGTCTCTAGGAAAAGTTGTTCTTCATCTCTTGTGTGACTCAAGAGAGGTATTTTCGTTACCTTATCTTTTTCATTTGTAATTTGCTTGTATAACTTTGATTATAGTGACAACGTTAATCCTCTGTTTGAGTGATTAGCAACTGGACGTAGGGTCTTTTGATCCGAACCAGTATAAATCTTCTATGTAAGAATCTATCCTTATCCTATTTACGTTTACACAGCATTTTAATCGGTAAAATTTGGGGAAAATTTTTAAAACCTAATTTTAGTTAAGAAACCAATTCACCCCCCCCTCTTGGTTTTTGTCTGTTCACGCAAACATTCATCTTTGCGATTCTAACAAGTGGTATCAGAGCTTGCTTTGATAGTCATTCAAATTTTTCAAAAATGGCCAGACAAAATCAAACTTTTGCCGAAGGTGCTTCTAACAACAGACCCCCACTTTTTGCGGGTCAAAATTATCCTTTCTGGAAAATAAGAATGCAAATCTTTTTAGAATCTATTGATAGAGGCGTTTGGGATGCTATTTTAAATGGTCCCTATATTCCTAAAGTTACTGAAAACGGAGTAGACATTCCTAAACCATTTTCTAGATGGACAGCGGAGGAAAATAGAAAAGCTCAATTTGATGTTAGGGCTATAAATATTATTTCATCTTCTTTAACCCTTGATGAGTTTTACAGGATCTTCGTGTGTAAAATGTTGAGAGTAACCCACGAAGGTACCGACGATGTTAAGAGAGCACGGAAAAATTCTCTAATCCAAGAATATGAGATGTTCTGAATGCAACAAGGTGAAACGATATTTGACGTTCAAAAGCGTTTCACACACATTGTGAACCATCTCACCGGATTAGGTAAAATTTTTGACGTTGATGAATTAAATGTTAAAATCTTGAAATCTTTGGATAGGAAATGGCAACCTAAGGTGACGGCCATCTCGGAGTCACAAAACCTTGCCACAATGTCTATGGCGGCGCTCTTTGGAAAGTTGAGAGAGCATGAGCTTGAGCTTGGAAGGCTAAATGATGAGGAAGGACAATATCAAAAGAAGAACTTAGCCTTCAAAACTGAAATTTCTAAAGGTAAGAGTAAAAAGGAAGAAGAAGACTCGAAGAATGAAGAAGAAGAATGGAGTCTTATGATAAAGAAGTTTACCAAATTTATGAAAGCCAAGGGAAGACATCCATTTAAAGGTAAAGGAAAGGTAAGAGAAAATAATTATGTAAATATCAAATGCTATGGTTGTGGTGAAACAAGACATGTGAAGACCGAATGTCCAAACAAGAAAAATGAAGAAAACAAAGGCAAAAAGTTCTTCAAGAAGAAAGCCTACATCGCTTGGGACAATAGTGATTCAAGTTCGGAATCAAGTGACTCAGAAATTGAAGCCAATATTTGCTTAATGGCAAATGACAACATATCTTCCGACTTTGAGGTAAGTGATTCCGACTCATCTTCAAGTGATGATGAAAATAATTTTGATGAACTGCAAAATGCATATAATGAATTGTTTAGTGCCTTTACGGACATGAAAAATGAATATAAAGCTGTGAAAAAGAGTTTAAGTAGATCCGAAAAGGAGGTTGAGTCATTAAAAACGAAAATTGCATGTTTAGAGGAAAAGGAAACCATAGAAACGAAAATTGTATGTATAGATGAGAATGATGATAAAAATATAGTATGTGCATCTTGTAAAGAGTATGAATATGACATTGATATACTTAATCATTTGCTAGATAAAGCCAAAATGGAGATAAGTAACATTAATAAAGATAAAGTTGTTATAGCTCAAAATAGAGTAAACCATCAAGTTCCTTTGAAAAAGCCTAAAATTAAAAAGAGAAGAGTATGGGTGGAAAAAGGAACTAAATCATCTATTATTAGAAATGCATCATATTCAAAAGTTACATCTAAAACATGTTTTTATTGCATGAAAAATGGTCATACTTCAAATAGATGTAAAATCAAACATTTTGGTGTTCCTAAAGGAAAATACATTTGGGTTCCTATTGTTAAATGACTTATTTGTCTCTAACCCCAAGGACCCAAAAGTTATGGGGACCTAAGTTTACTATGTTCTTGTTTTGTAGGAAACTTCCAAATCAAAGAAGTCTATGTGGTATCTTGATAGCGGATGCTCAAAGCATATGACTGGTGACAAAACGAAATTTGTGAGTTTCAAAGCTAAAGAACAAGGATATGTAACTTATGGGGACAACAACAAAGGAAAAATTCTTGGAATTGGAAATATAGGTGGTGCAAAAACTTTGGAGATTAAGGATGTGCTTCTTGTTGATGGGATAAAGCATAATCTCCTTAGTATAAGTCAACTATGTGACAAAGGATTTAAGGTAATCTTTGAAAGTAAATTTTGCACCATACATTTGATAGATTCCGCAAATGTAGCATTGAAAGGCATTAGGCATAATAACATATACTTGATTGATTTGGATTGTATACATAATACTAGTATAACATGCTTAGTTGCTAAGGAAGAGAACCCATGGTTATGGCATAAGAGAGCAACTCATATAAATATGCATCATTTAAACAAGTTGATATCAAACGACTTAGTTGTTGGTTTGCCTAAGTTAAAGTTTGAAAAAGATAGATTATGTGATGCATGTCAAAAAGGTAAACAAGTAAAATCATCATTTAAATCAAAGAGTGTTATTTCCACATCAAAACCTTTAGAATTATTACATTTAGACTTATTTGGTCCTTCTAGGATAAAAAGCTTTGGTGGAAATTATTATGGTCTTGTGATTGTTGATGATTTTTCTAGATATACTTGGACATTTTTCTTAACAATGAAAAGTGAAGCTTTTAAGGTCTTTAGGAAGTTTGCAAAGAAAATTCAAAATGAGAAAGACTTAAGAATTAAAGTTTTAAGAAGTGACCATGGTGGTGAGTTTCAAAATGAAAGGTTTGAAAATTATTGTGAGGAAAATGGAATATTGCATAATTTTTCTGCACCTAGGACTCCCCAATAAAATTGTGTAGTTGAAAGGAAAAATAGGTCACTAGAGGAACTTGCTAGAACAATGCTAAATGAATCAAATGTTCTTAAATATTTTTGGACTGATGCGGTAAGTACAACATGTTATGTTTTGAATAGAATGCTCATTAGGCCAATTGTAAAATCAACTCCCTATGAATTGTTAAATGGTAGAAAGCCTAATGTTGCTCATTTGAAAATATTTGGATGTAAGTGCTTTGTGTTAAATAATGGAAAGAACAACTTAGGAAAATTTGACTCAAAAGCCGATGAGGGCATTTTCTTAGGTTATTCATTAACTAGCAAAGCTTAAAGAGTGTTTAATAGAAGAACCTTAAATGTTGAAGAATCTATACATGTTACTTTTGATGAAATTGTAGACCTTGGGGGAAATCCTCTTGAGTCAAATAAAGAACTTTCAGGTGATGATGAGTACATAAGAGAGGCTCTTGATGAATTATATTTGGAAGAAAATGAGCCTTCTCCACCAATAGAATTAGCTAAAGAATGGCAATCACCAAGGGGACTTTCAATGGACAATATTATTGGTGATATCTCAAAAGGGGTAAGAACTAGAAATATGACTAATTTCTGCATGTCTGTAGCTTTTGTGTCACAGATAGAACCCAAAAATGTTGAGGAAGCGCTTAAAGATGACCAATGGTGCATAGTTATGCAAGAGGAACTTAATCAATTTAAAAGGAATCAAGTCTGGGAATTAATCCCAAGAGAAGAATCACATCAAGTAATTGGAACTAAATGGGTATTTAGAAACAAACTTGATGAAGATGGAAATATAACAAAGAATAAAGCCAGACCTGTTGCCAGAATTTGCTAAGATAATGCAGGGAGGATTTGAAATGTCTATGATGGGAGAATTAATGTTCTTCCTTGGACTTCAAATCAAGCAACCTAAAGATGGCATTTTTGTCTCTCAAACCAAATACTGCAAAGAGATTCTCAAAAAGTTTGGAATGGACACTTCAATGGAAGCTAACACACCCATGGGAACTTCATGCTATTTAGACAAGGATGAATCAGGTTTGGAAATTAATCAATCTATGTATAGAGGTATGATAGGTTCTCTGTTATACTTAACTGCAAGTAGACCTGATATTATGCATTCTGTCTGTGTGTGTGCTAGATTTCAGGCATGTCCAAAAGAATCTCACCTAATAGCAGTAAAATGTATTTTAAAATATTTAAAAGGAACTATTGGTTTTGGTTTATGGTATCCATCTGAAGCTTCTCCTAGCTTAATAGGTTATTCTGATGCTGATTATGGTGGATGCAAAATAGATAGAAAGAGTACTAGTGGAACTTGTCATTTATTAGGATCATCATTAGTATCTTGGCATTCTAAGAAATAGGCATGTGTTGCTTTATCCACCACTGAAGCTGAATATATTACAGCTGGTAATTGTTGTGCTCAAATTTTATGGATGAAATAACAACCAGAATATTATAGTATATTTCTAAATGATATTCCTTTGATGTGTGATAATACAAGTGCAATCAATCTTACTAAGAATCCAGTAATGCACTCAAGGACTAAACATATAAAAATTAGACATCATTTCTTGAGAGATCATATAAGTAAAGGAAACTGTAAAATTGAGTATGTTGATACAAAGCATCAATTAGCAGATATTTTTACTAAGCCTCTTCCCAATGATAGATTTTATGATCTTAGAAGAGACTTAGGGATATTAGCAATAGCCTAAACTCTGCTTAATTAAACAGTTTTTGCACGATTGTAATGTTACATATATCTTTGTTTGTAATGACGTTTCTTTATGAAATAAAAATTGTATTTTATTGCTTTGTTTGAGGGGGAGCTATTTCCAAGTTATGCATATTTTGAGGGGGAGCTCTTAATTTTTTATCATAATCAAAATAGGGGGAGAAATATTTAAAGCCTCTTATGATTAAATTTAAATATTATTTGGTATGTTTAATGTTTTTGTTAGTGTGACAGATAAAACAGGTTATTACAAGGCTTTAAAAAGAAAATTTTGATAATCATCAAAAAGGGGGAGATTGTTGAACTTACATGGACATGAAGCTTGTTGATTTTGATGATGATTCAAGAACAAAGAACTTAGAGAGTTGAAGACTTGTATTCTTGTGTAATAACTCTGTTTTGATGAGTTTGATTCTGTAATATTAGAGTCTAAGATAACCAGTACATAATCTATTCTTTAGAAGCTTCAAAAACTCATTTTTATCAAAAAATCACAGGTTTTATCAATCAAAAGACCAAATAATCGATTATTACAGAGAGAAAAAACATTTTCTGTATCAGCTCTCTGTAATAATCGATTAACACTCCTGTTAATCAATTAACAAGGCAAATAATCAATTAAATTAGTGCATTGTGGGTTCCTGTTGATTTTGGCTCTATAATAATCGATTAACACTTGAGATAATCGATTATTTCAGTCAGATTTGCATTTTGAACTTCAAATTAAACCTATTTTCGAAAACCCTAGTCCCAATACACCAAGTTTCAAAAATCCCCAATTCCCAAACCCTAATTCATCTACTTAAGGTTCTCTAAGGCTCTCAGAAAAAAAGAACAACCTTTTTCAAACAAAAGTTAAGCGTTGTATTGCCAGAGAACTGTTTGTTGGAGGAAAAAGGGGCTTTTGGAACCTGGTGTGGGCTAGAAGCGAAAAGAATCATTAAGTGGAGTTCTTAGTGGATTGTGTGTTGTGCCGTCTCTAGGGAAAGTTGTTCTTCATCTCTTGTGTGACTCAAGAGAGGTGTTTTCGTTACCTTATCTTTTTCATTTGTAATCTGCTTGTATAACTTTGATTATAGTGATAGCGTTAATCCTCTGTTTGAGTGATTAGCAACTGGACGTAGGGTCTTTTGATCCGAACCAGTATAAATCTTCTGTGTAAGACTCTATGCTTATCCTATTTACGTTTACACACCATTTTAATCGGTAAAATTTGGGGAAAATTTTTAAAACCTAATTTTTGTTAAGAAACTAATTCACCCCCCCCACCCACCCTCTTGGTTTTTGTCCTTTCACGCAAACATTCCGCTGCGCGATTCTAACACATATCCAGTATTCTAAGACTCTATCTAGTCTATAGGAATCATCTTGGGCTTGCTTGAATCATCATCTTTATCAAAAAACATATCTTGGGCATGTAGGGAAATGTTTCACATTGTCACCAACGTCTTAAATTCAGCTTGTCCTTAATGTAAGAATTAATGGTTGAGTTCAAGAGGGGGGGGGGGTGAATTGAACTTTTGAAATCTTTTTCGAAAAACACTCTTTCTTTCGGAAGAATGATTAATCTTTATCCAATCTTTTATTAGGAAGATTTGGTTTTAAACAAAGCAAGAATATAAACAAGAAATGAAAAGAGATGAAAGAAGAAATTCAACACAGGAGTTTATACTGGTTCACTCTTTCCAAGAGCTACATCCAGTTCTTGACAAATCTGCCAAGTTCCACTAATTCCAAGTGAAAATACAAACCACTAGATATACACCAATCTACCCCAAGAACTACCTTACAACACCACAAGATAGACTCTTGAATAACCACCCAGTAACCAAACCCAGTAACTGTAACCAGTGCAGATTTAAACCCAATCTACACAATTAGACTTTGTACAAGTATATGAAAAGAATAAACCTGGACTGCAACTTTAACAATATAGAAGTCCAGAAGCAATTTTCCTAGCTCAGAACTTTCTCTCTTGATGATCTTTCAACAATCTTGATCAAAACGCCTTATGATATGAAAAGTTTATGAATGCTCAGAGAAAGGCACGAATATGAGAGCTCCAAGATTGCTTTCAATCGTTTTCCAAATTGTATGTTCAAAAGAGAAATCAAAACTGTATTTATAGAGTAAAAGAGAGAGACTGATAGATTCAATCGATTTAAAATGGTGTTTCAATCGATTGATTTCATTTAAAACTCATTCAATCGGTTAATTTGAGCTTTCAATGGATTGAAATAGTTAGAAGAAAAATGGTAGCTCTCTGTTTCAACAGATTAAAATATATTTCAACAGATTGAAATTATGTGATACCTTAGAATGAAAAATGATCTCTCTGTTTCCACAGATTAAAATATATTTCAACAAATTGAAATTATGTGATACCTTAGAATGAAAAATGATCTCTCTGTTTCAACAGATTAAAATATATTTCAACAGATTGAAATTCTGAGATACTTTAAAATGAAAAATGACATCTCTCTCTTCTAACAGATTGAACTTGATTTCAACAGATTAAAATTGCGAAACCTTTAATATGGAAAAATCATTAAGAACATTTTAACCTGTTGATTATGCGATTCAATCAATTAAAATTTTGACTATATATGTACATTTCCTATTTTAAGTGATTTTAACAGATTGAAAAACTCAGTTTGTTCTTTTAATGCTTAAAGATTAGTTTTTCATGCAGTTAGTTAAATTCCATGAAATGCAATATCTATAGGCGCTTATCACAAGATCTACTGAAACTATCAAGAGATTAAATTCTAAACCTATAACCTATCTACCTACACACCCACAAAATAAACTCTATAAACTCTATATGTCTTCATCAAATCCAACAAGTGCTTCAATCTCCCCCTATTTGATGGAGACAAATAACCACTGCACCTGCACAAAAAAATAACAGAACAGAGACATATATAATTTTGTGATGTGTGTGTAGTGTCAGTTATAAGCAAATACTTCTCACCCTATTTGACTTCATCAAAAAGTGTTTAATTACATTCCATAAGTACCATGTAGGTACCAAAAAACACAAAAGAAACAAGTGAACGAAATCATTTAAAAGGAAACTTCACTCATCACCATCCCAGGGACCCTGATTGAATTGAAGGTCTCCAATTCTGTTGAAGATATCCTCCAGTTGATTATCAATGTGCTGAAATCTGGCAATGGAGTCTTCATAAAGCCGATGCTGGCGAGCTTGCAGAGCATATGTCATATCCATGTGCCTCCTTTGATTTGTTTGCATTTCATTCATCTGATGCAACATAGTCCTTTCAAATTGTGAAAGAGGCGTGCCATGGTCAGTTTGTGCCACATAAGGAATCACTTCCAATGGAGATTGTTCTTCCATAACATCTTCCATAGGGTCTATTTGTCTTGCTTCAGCAGCACTTGGAGCACCAGTATTCTCATCTTCTTCCTCTTCTTCCTCTTCTTCTTCTTCTTCTTCTCTCCCAGCTTCTTCTTTTGAAATCCAATCACTATCAATCTTAATGAATCCCATTTTATGAAGGATGGAGTTGTTAATCTCATTTGTGGGGCGAACGGTTTCAGCCAATTCTCCTTCTAAGTCAACACCAAAATGAGTTAGAAATTTAGAAACTAAGAATGCATAGGGATACCTAGAATCACTTAGCCTTTTTGTTTTGATCATATGATCCTTGATGACAAATACCCAGTTTACTCTTATTCTGTGGTGGATACAGTACATCAGTACCAAGTCATCTTCATTCAGTACTGCATGATTGCTCCCCCTGGGAGTAAGCTGCCAGGCCACTATGAACGCAAGAATTCTTTCTTCAAGGTTAAGCTTTCCAGTGTTGAAGGAACTCACAGAGTCACGCTTATTTCTCAAACAAGAACGAAAGTATTGGACTTTGTTGAATTCTTCTACATCAGAGGTATATCCTTTAGTAACTTTTACTCCTTCATCCTTGAGTCCAGCAACATTTTTCCAGACAGTGGGAGTAATCTCTATTTCCACTCCTTTAACTTGAGTTTTGAGTGTAGAACCTTCAAATGACAAATTAGTAAAGAAAACTTTGATAAGGTCAGGATAGATTCTACCATTGAATCTGTTAATTTCCATTTCATGTTCTCTGAGTTTGCCAAACAAGGAAGTTGTTGTCATGACGGATAAGTCTTTTGATTCTGAGATTGCTGCGACCTTAGGCTGTCATGACCTGTCAAGACATTTCAGAACTTTAATATTTAATTCTTCTTTATCCAAAGTTTTACATAAGCCCATTAGATGATTGATGATATGAGTGAAGCGCTTCTGCACATCTGCAATACTTTCTCCAGTTTGCATTTTAAACAACTCATATTCTCTTATGAGAGTATGTTTTCTGGCTCTTTTTACATCAGTTGTTCCCTCATGAGTAACTTCAAGAACTTCACACATTTCCTTGGCAGATTTGCATTGGGAGACCCTGAAAAACTCATCCATATTTAGTGCATAAGTAATTATGTTTTTAGCAGTACAATCACTTTGAACTTTTTTCTTTTCTTCATCATTTAAACTAGACCATTCTTTTTGTGTAATTAATGGACCATTAACAATTACATCCCAAACATTCCTATCAATAGATTCAATAAAGATCTTCATCCTAATCTTCCAAAATGGATAATCTGTTCCACAAAATAGTGGAGGTCTATTAATAGAAGCTCCCTCAGAAAAAGGTAATTTGTTTTCAGCCATTAAAGATTTGGACCGAAAGCCTTGAATATTTTTCAAGACCCTTGCTCTGATACCAATTGTTAGAAATGTAGGTTGAGATCAAGAGGGGGGGTGAATTGATCTTTGAAAGATTTTCACAATTTACAGATTATCTATTTCAAAGATTAAGAATTCTGACCAGTTCTTGAATCACACACAGCAAGCAATCAAAATAAAGGTAGTGACAGAATTAGAAGAGAGAAAGTTTTAGAAAGGTACAACCAAGATTTATACTGGTTCACCCAATCCCAGGGCTACGTCCAGTTTCCAGCCAAATTTCAGCTGGGTTCCACTAGATTGAACGTTTTACAGATTACAACTTTAATCTCACACTCAATCTACCACAAGAACCAAAATTCTAGTTCCTGCACCTAAACCTTCACCAAGAACCAAATTCCAGTTCTTGACCAACCCTGCAGCCAAATTCCAAGCTATAGAAACCAAGTGCCCACAATTCCAGGCACCCACAATACAAGTAAAGAAAGTAAAGAAACAAAGAGAAGAAACTAGAACGCTCAAACCAGATTTATGCAACTCTGCAGTATGAGTTTCTTCTCCAAAAGAATGCAAATTTTGCCTCAAGAAAGAACTTCTATGAACTTCACAAAACTAGCGCAATTCTCTCTTGAAAGTAGCACTTATGATTGCTTGATTGATTGCTAAAAGATGTGTTTTAAAAATTTCAAGCAACTTTGTGTTATATAGAAGATTTTTAAAACTGTTGATTTATTTAATCTGTTAAAATAATCTTTTAATCTGTTAAAAGTCTTGTTTTAATCTGTTAAAACTTCTTTTAATCTGTTAAAAAGTTCTTGATTATTTTTCAGATTTGTTTTAACTAATACGACACCATTTATATCAATTAAAACTCTTTGTAAAAAAATCTTCCAAACTGTTTTAATCGATTGTTTCGTCTTTCAATTGTTTAAAATACTGCAAAACATTCTTATAAACTTTTCTAAGTGATTTTAACTGATAACAATCTATTTTAATCAATTAAAACACTTTGAAAAAAGTTCACTTAGTTATTTTAATCGATTGAAACGCATTTTAATCGATTATAATTCTGCCAAAAGATTTCATAAAACTTTCTAAGTTATTTTAACTGATAGCAAGCTTGTATTAATCGATTAAAACATTCTGGAAAAACCTCTTAGTTGTTTTAATCGATTATTTCGCATTTGTATCGATTAAAATACTGACAAAACAACTTTCAAAACACTTCAAGTTATTTTAATCGATTATTTCGAGTTTGTATCGATTAAAATTCTGCCAGAACACTTTTCAAAATATTCTAAGTCATTTTAATCGATTATATCAATTCTATATCAGTTAAAATACTGGCAGAAGGTTTTCAAAAATCCTTCTAATGAAAACTGTTGAAAATTCAAGGACTTGATGTTGCAAATAATGATCATGAAGAATGTTGATTTTGATGATGATCCAAGAGCTTAAAGACTTAGAGTATTGAAGATTGAAGATTGATGATTTCTGTATTGTAATAACTCTGTTTTAGCTTGATTGAGTCTGTAATTTTAGAGTCTAAGATAGCCGGTACATAGTTTGTATCTTAGATGCTTCAAAATGCTCAAATTTATCATTCAGGCTCGGCTTTAATCGATTAAATAAGTATATAATCGATTAAAACAGTGAGAGAACCATTTTCTGTCTAAAACTCACTGCTTTAATCGATTAAACAGCAAAATAATCGATTATTCCGTACAGTTCCGTACAGATAATCGATTATTTCACCAAATAATCGATTAAACCAGAGAGTATTGGGTTCTGACGTATTTGGCTTCTGTTTTAATCGATTATTACTCCAAATAATCGATTATTCCAAACTGCTTTCGATTTTAAACTTCAAACAAACCCTATTTTCGAAAACCCAATTACCAAGAACCCTAGTTTCGAAATCCCCAATTCCTAAACCTTAATTTCCCTACTTAAACTCTGCTTTGGCACTCAAAAAATAGAACAACCTTTTCCATACAAAAGTTAAGTGTTGTGAGTGCCAGAGAACTGTTTGTTGCAAGGAAAGGGGGCTTTCTGAACCTGGTGTGGGCTAGAAGCGATAAGAATCACTAAGTGGAGTTCTTAGTGGATTGTGTGCTGTGCCGTCTCTGGGGAAAGCTGTTCTTCATCTCTTGTGGGTTTCAAGAGAGGTGTTATCTTTATCTTTATCTTGTCAATTGTAATCTGTTGTAACAACTTATTTATAGTGACAGCGTTAATCCTCTGTTTGAGTGATTAGCAACTAGACGTAGGGTCTTTTGATCTGAACCAGTATAAATCTCCTGTGTAAGATTCTCTTCTCTTCTCTATTTACATTTATACAGTTTTTAATTGGTAAAATTTGGGGAAAATTTTGAAAACCTAATTTTTATTAAGAAACCAATTCACCCCCCTCTTGGTTTTTGTCCGACCACGCGAACATTCCGCTGCGCGATTCTAACAAGTGGTATCAGAGCTTGCTTTGATAGTCATTCAAATTTTCGAAAATGGCCGGACAAAATCAAACTTTTGCCGAAGGTGCGTCTATCAACAGACCCCCACTTTTTGCGCGTCAAAATTATCCTTTCTAGAAAGTACGTATGCAAATTTTTCTAGAGTCTGTTGATAGAGGCGTTTGGGATGCAATTTTAAACGGTCCATTTGTTCCTAAAATTGCTGAGAACGGTGTTGACGTTCCTAAACCTTTTTCTAGATGGCCTGTAGAAGAAAGTCGAAAAGCACAATTTGATGTTAGGGCTAGAAATATTATTTCATCTGCTCTAACCCTTGATGAGTTCTACAAAATTTTTGTTTGTAAAAGTGCACAGGAAATGTGGGAAATGCTTAGAGTGACCCACGAAGGAACTGACGACGTCAAAAGAGCGCGTAAAAATTCTCTAATCCAAGAGTACGAAATGTTCCGGATGCAACATGGTGAAACGATATTTGACGTACAAAAGCGTTTCACTCATATTGTGAATCATCTCACCGGATTAGGTAAAGTATTTGACGTTGATGAATTAAATGTTAAAATTTTGAAATCTTTGGATAGGAAATGACAACCTAAGGTGACGACCATCTCGGAGTCACAAAATCTTGCCACTATGTCTATGGCGGCGTTATTTGGAAAGCTTAGAGAGCATGAACTTGACCTTGGAAGACTAAATGAGGAAGAGGGTCAATACCAAAAGAAGAATCTAGCTTTCAAGACCGAGATTTCAATAGGTAAAAATAAGAAAGAAGAAGAAGAAGACTCCGAAAATGATAAAGAAGAGTTGAGTCTTTTTATAAAGAAGTTCACCAAGTTCATGAAAGCAAAAGGAAGACATCCTTTCAAAGGTAAGGGAAAGGTAAAAGAAAATTCTTCCATTAATATAAAATGCTATGGTTGTGGTGAAGCAGGGCACATGAAGACCGAATGACCAAACAAGAAAAATGATGAAAACAAAGGGAAAAAGCAATTCAAGAAGAAAGCATATATTGCTTGGGATGACAGTGATTCAAATTCGGAATCAAGCGACTCGGAAATAGAAGCAAACATTTGCTTGATGGCAAATGACAACATATCTTCTGATTTTGAGGTTAGTGATTCCGATTCATATTCTAGTGATGAAAATGACCATGATGAATTGCAAAATGCTTATAATGAGTTATTTACTGCCTTTAAGAATATGAAAGATGAATTTAAAGTTGTAAAGAAGAATCTAAGGAAATCCGAAAAGGAAAATGAGTCATTAAAAATGAAAATTGCATGTTTAGAAGAAAAGGAAATAGCTAATACGAAAATTGTATGTTTAGATGTGGATAATGATAAAAACCTAGAATGTGCAAATTGTAAAGAACATGAATATGACATAGATATTCTTAACCATTTGCTAGACAAAGCCGAAAAAGAAATTGATGATCTTAAGAAGCATAAAATGGTATTTGCTCAAAATAATGTAAATCATAGAGTTCCTTTGAAAAAGAGTAAAACTAAAAAGAAAAGAGTATGGGTAGAAAAAGGAACTAGAGCATATCATGTTAGTAATGTATCTTGTTCTAAAACTACTTCAAATGCATGCTTCTATTATATGAAACAAGGTCACACTTCAAATAAGTGTAAAATTAAACATTTTGGTGTTCCGAAAGGTAAATACATTTGGGTTCCAATTGTTAAATAATTTTGTTTATCTCTAACCCCAAGGACCCAAAAGTTATGGGGACCTAAGTTTACTATGTTCTTGTTTTATAGGAAACTTCCGAATCAAATAAGTCTATGTGGTATCTTGATAGTGGATGCTCAAAACATATGACTGGAGATAAAACGAAATTTGTAAGTTTCAAAGCCAAAGAACAAGGATATGTGACTTATGGGGATAACAACAAAGGGAAGATTCTCGGAATTGGAAACATAGGTGGTGCAAACACATTGGAGATTAAGGATGTTCTTCTTGTTGATGGGCTAAAGCATAACCTTCTTAGCATAAGCCAATTGTGTCACAAAGGATTCAAGGTAACTTTTGAAAGCCAATTTTGCACCATACATTTAATAGATTCCGAAAAAGTAGAATTAAAAGGCATTAGGCATAACAATATATATTTGATTGATTTGGATTGTTTACATGAGTCTAGTATAACATGTTTAGTTGCTAAGGAAGAGAACCCTTGGTTATGGCATAAAAGAGCGGCTCATATAAACATGCATCATTTGAATAAATTGATATCAAAAGACTTAGTTATTGGATTGCCTAAATTGAAATTTGAAAAAGATAGATTGTGTGATGCATGCCAAAAAGGTAAACAAGTTAAATCATCATTTAAATCAAAGAATGTGATTTCCACTTCAAAACCCCTAGAATTATTACATTTAGATTTATTTGGACCTTCTAGGATAAAAAGCTTTGGTGGAAATTATTATGGACTTGTAATTGTTGATGATTACTCTAGGTACACTTGGACATTTTTCCTAACTATGAAAAGTGAAGCTTTTAAGGTCTTTAGAAAGTTTGCTAAACAAATACAAAATGAGAAAGAC
Organism: Sphenostylis stenocarpa; assembly: GCA_963425845.1. Taxonomy (NCBI): domain Eukaryota; kingdom Viridiplantae; phylum Streptophyta; class Magnoliopsida; order Fabales; family Fabaceae; genus Sphenostylis; species Sphenostylis stenocarpa. Next base: position 79,526,396 of record OY731403.1, on the reverse strand, counting down.
CTAAGAATTAAAGTTTTAAGAAGTGACCATGGTGGTGAGTTTCAAAATGAAAAGTTTGAGAATTATTGTGAGGAAAATGGTATATTACATAACTTTTCTCGCTCCTAGGACTCCCCAACAAAATGGTGTAGTTGAGAGGAAAAATAGATCATTAGAGGAACTTGCAAGAACTATGTTAAATGAATCTAATGTTCCTAAATATTTTTGGGCTGATGCGGTTAGTACCGCATGTTATGTTTTAAATAGAATGCTCATTAGGTCAATTATAAAATCTACTCCATATGAATTGTTTAATGGTAGAAAACCTAATGTTGCACATTTGAAAATTTTTGGTTGTAAATGTTTTGTACTAAATAATGGAAAGGACAATCTAGGAAAATTTGATTCAAAAGCTGATGAGGGCATTTTTCTAGGTTATTCTTTAACTAGCAAGGCGTATAGAGTATTTAATAGGAGAACCTTAAATATAGAAGAATCTATACATGTTACCTTTGATGAGATTGTAGACCTTAGGGGAAATCCTCTTGAGTCAAATAAAGAACTTGCAGGTGATGATGAATACATAAGAGAGGCCCTTGATGAATTATGCTTGGAAAATAATGAGCCTTCTCAAACTCCTCAATTAGCAAAAGAATGGCAATCACCTAGAGGACTCTCAATGGACAACATCATAGGTGACATCTCAAAAGGGGTAAGAACAAGAAATATGAATACTGCAAAGAGATCCTCAAAAATTTTGGTATGGACACCTCAAAGGAAGCTAACACACCCATGGGAACTTCATGCTATCTAGACAAGGATGAATCAGGTTTGGAAGTTAATCAAACTATGTATAGAGGTATGATAGGATCACTATTATACTTAACTGCTAGTAGACCTGATATTATGCATTCTGTCTGTGTGTGTGCTAGATTTCAGGCTTGTCCTAAAGAATCTCACCTAATTACAGTAAAACATATTTTAAAATACTTAAAAGGAACTACTGGGTTTGGCTTGTGGTATCCGTCTGATGCTTGTATTAGTTTATTAGGATATTCTGATGCTTCTTTCATGCTATGATTAAGGGGGAGCTTTCTCTAAATTATGCATATTTTGAGGGGGAGATCTAATGTTTGTTCTTTCAGAGTTCTTTTTGATTATAATCAAAATAGGGGGAGAAAAATTTAAAGCCTATATTCAATTTTAAATTTTATCTGGTTTGTTTAATGTGTTTGTTAGTATGACAGATAAAACAGGTTATTACAAGGGCTTTAAAAAGATAATTTTGATCATCATAAAAAAGGGGGAGATTGTTGAACATTCAAGGACTTGATGTTGCAAATAATGATCATGAAGAATGTTGATTTTGATGATGATCCAAGAGCTTAAAGACTTAGAGTATTGAAGATTGAAGATTGATGATTTCTGTATTGTAATAACTCTGTTTTAGCTTGATTGAGTCTATAATTTTAGAGTCTAAGATAGCCGGTACATAGTCTCGTATCTTAGATGCTTCAAAATGCTCAAATTTATCATTCAAGCTCGGCTTTAATCGATTAAATAAGTATATAATCGATTAAAACAAATGAGAAAACCATTTTCTGTCTAAAACTCATCGCTTTAATCGATTAAACAACAGAAATAATCGATTATTCCATACGTATAATCGATTATTTCACCAAATAATCGATTAACCCAGAGAGTATTGGGTTCTGACATATTTGGCTCTGTTTTAATCGATTATTACTCCAAATAATTGATTATTCCAGTCTGTTTCAGATTTTAAACTTCAAACAAACCCTATTTTCGAAAACCCAATTACCAAGAACCCTAGTTTCGAAATCCCCAATTCCTAAACCTTAATTTCCCTACTTAAACTCTGCTTTGGCACTCAAAAAATAGAACAACCTTTTCCATACAAAAGTTAAGTGTTGTGAGTGCCGAGAACTCGTTTGTTGCAAGGAAAGGGGGCTTTCGAACCCGGTGTGGGCTAGAAGCGATAAGAATCACTAAGTGGAGTTCTTAGTGGATTGTGTGTTGTGCCGTCTCTGGGGAAAGTTGTTCTTCATCTCTTGTGGGTTTCAAGAGAGGTGTTATCTTTATCTTTATCTTGTCAATTGTAATCTATTGTAACAACTTGTTTATAGTGACAGACGTTAATCCTCTCGTTTGAGTGATTAGCAACCGGACGTAGGGTCTTTTGATCCGAACCAGTATAAATCTCCTGTGTAAGATTCTCTTCTCTTCTCTATTTACATTTACACAGTTTTTAATTGGTAAAATTTGGGGAAAATTTTGAAAACCTAATTTTTATTAAGAAACCAATTCACCCCCCCTCTTGGTTTTTGTCCGACCACGCGAACATTCCGCTGCACGATTCTAACAAAAACAATCGATTATTTCAAAAACATATCAGCTTAAAAACCCGTTACAAAAGTGTTAAGAACATTTTAATTGATAAAGCTTATATACTATTAGTTAAAATAGTTAATTAAAAACCTTTTAACAAAATACTTTGTTTTTAACCGTTTAAACATTTTTTAGAGGCATTTGCAAAATCTTTTAAATGAAGAAATCTCATGCAAGCAGAGAGATAAAAATGATTATACCTAAGCAGAGATGCAGACTCACTAATCCCACTACCCTTTTATCTAAGTGACCTTTGACTGCCACAAAGTAGCCTTTGACTTCATTTTTGACTTCATCAAATCAACAAGATCTTTGCCAAAGAAATTCAATAAGATCTTCATCACTTTCATAGAAGAGATCCAATCAAACCTCTATATTTAGTTTGATCAACAGATTTCCCTTTTTCATCTAAATCTAGATAGCAGTTAATAGACATGGGTGTGGAGGATTCTTTACAATTATGCATATCAAATTTCTTCTACAACTCATTACAGTATTTAGATTGATTTAGAAAAATACCATTTCTTAATTGCTTAACCTGGAGACCAAGGAAGAAATTCAATTCTCCCATCATAGACATCTCAAATTCACTTTGCATTTCCTTAATAAATTTATTACACAAGGCATTATTAGTAGAACCAAAAATGATATCATCAACATAAACCTGCACCAGAATAATGTCAGATCCAGATTTCTTAATGAATAAGGTTTTGTCAACTTCACCTCGTTTGTATCCTTGATCAATTAAGAAATTACTTAGCCTCTCATACCATTGTCTAGGAGTTTGCTTTAATCCATAAAGAGCCCTTTTCAGCTTGTAGACATGGTCAGGATGTTTATGGTTTTCAAAACAAAGAGGCTGGGAAACATAGACTTCTTCATTGATGAGTCCATTTAGAAAGGCACTTTTGACATCCATCTGTAGTAATCAGAAACCACTAATACAAGCATAAGCTAATAACAGTCTAACAGATTCAAGTCTAGCTACGGGTGCAAAGGTTTCATCAAAATCAATTCCTTCCTGTTGATTATATCCTTTGGCTACCAACCTAGCTTTATTTCTAGTAATAATGTCATGTTCATCTAATTTGTTTTTGAATACCCACTTAGTACCAATTACATTGATATCTTTGGATTAAGGAACTAATTCTCACACATTATTTCTTTCAAATTGATTAAGCTCATCATGCATGGCACTAACCCAATATTCATCATTTAATGCATCCTTAACAGTTTTAGGTTCAATTTGTGAAATGAATGTCATATGATTGCAGAATTGATTAAGAGAATGTCTAGTGGATACTCCCTTATTGATTTGTCCAATAACATTGTCTAGAGAAAGACTCTTGGGACAATCCATTCTTTAGGAAGCTCATCCAAGATATCTTCTTCCTGTTCTTCAACAATTCTTTCTGGTGGATTAGCTTTTGTAGGATCAATTGATTGATCACCCTCTTCGACAGTATACTGATCTGAACCACTGGGATGTTTTAACTGATAAGAATTATCAGTTAATTCGTCATCATCTGCAGTACCTGTTGTTTTACTCTGCAACACTCGAGGAGACTCATTAAAAACAACATGTACCGATTCTTCAACAGATTTTAGTCTTGAATTATAGACCCTATATGCATCACTGTTAGAAGAATAGCCAAGAAAGATCCCTTTATCAGATTTTTCATCAAACTTGCCAATATTTTCTTTCCCATTGTTTAAAACAAAACATGTACATCCAGAAACCCTGAAATAGTTTATGTTGGGTTTTCTTCCTTTGTAAAGTTCATATGAGGTTTTCTTAAGAATGGGTCTAATCAAAACTCTATTCAAAACATGACAAGCAAGTGTTTACAGCATCTCGTCCAAAAGTATTTAGGTAAAGCATTTTCACAAAGCATTGTTCTAGCAAGTTCCACAATGGATCTGCTTCTTTCTTTCCACAACACCATTCTCGCTGAGGAGTTCTTGGAGCAGTAAAAGTTGTGTTTTATGCCATACTTTTCACGTAATAATTCAAACTTTTCATTTACAAATTCTCCACCATTGTCACTTTGAATAGAAGTAATGAAATAACCTTTCTCATTATGTAAAACCTTGGCAAGCTTATTAAAAGATTTGAAAGAATCAGATTTGGCTTTCAGAAAAATAGTCCAAGTAAATCTGGAAAAATCATCAACAACTACCATGATATAGAGATTACCACCTAGGCTTTTATTTCTTGAAGGAACAACCAAATCCATGTGAAGCAGTTCCAAAGGTCTACAAGTAGAGACTATGTTTTTGTTTGAAAAGGATTTTCTAGTTTGTTTACCTTTTAAACAAGCTTCACAGATTTTGTCTTTCAGAATTTACAGCTTAGGCAGTCCAGAAACTAAATCTTTAGTAATCACTTTGTCAAGATGATTAAGATGAATATGTGCAAGCCTTCTATGCCATAACCAAGATTCTTCTTCTTTAGTAAGAAGACAGCTTTGAGATGAGATAGAATGCTTGATATCTAGCATGTAAATGTTGTTTAATCTCTTACCAACCAACATTACCGTATCAGATTTTGGCTCACAGATTAGGCAGATTTCTGGTTTGAAGATAACCTTGTGACCAAGATCACATAATTGACTTATACTGATTAAATTGTGTTTGAGACCTTCAACAAGAAGAACATTGTGAATGGTCACGGTTCCACCATCTCCTATATCTCCAGAACCTAAGATTCTTCCTTTGTTGTTATCTCCATATGTCACGTGTCCTCCATTCTTCAATCTCAGTTTCTGGAATTTGGAAATATCACCTGTCATATGCCTTGAGCTTCCGCTGTCCAAGTACCAAAGTGATTCTTGCTGTTGTTCCTGAAAAATCAAGCATCAAGTATTTGGTACCCTTAAATACTTTGGGTCCTTAGTGGTCAATTTTTCTGTTTAACATATTTTGGAACCCATCTCATTTTACCCTGTGGCACAAAGTGTTTTCTAATATGACAGAATTTTATATTATGCCCTTTTTTCATACAATAATGACAAGATGAGAAAGGAGATGCTGTTGATTTTCTAAAAGAAAAGAAGTTCAAATACCTTTTAGTTTTAACTCTAAACTTAGGTTTGTACCCAATTCCAGTATGATCAAAAACACAGTTTTGGGACCCAAGAAGTGTATCTAAATCTTCTTTACCTTGAGTAAACTTAGATAAGGTTTTAATCAAATACTCAACCTTATTCTACAGAGAGATACACTTTTCACAATTGTTGTTAGCAGCAACATATTAGAAGATGAATTATTGTAGATTATTTCAAGATGTTCCATATCTGTTTTGCTTTCTAATAATTCCTCTTCCATAACTTTAACCCTATTCTCTAACCAGTTATTTAGTCCTTTTAACCAATTATTTGTATAGGATAAATTCCTAGCTTCATCATGCATTTCATTGAAAGCAGTTAGTAATGTGTTGTAATTCATTTCATTTTCTCGTGGGGGTTGAACTTACATGGGATGAAGAGGATTCACAACTAGCCATTAAGCATAGATTCACTTCTTCACCTTCGGATACGTAACTCGAGGATGAATCATTGTCTTGCCAAGCTATGTAGGCCTTTTTCCCTTTGTACTTCATATCTTTCTTGTTTTGATTCTTGGATTTTTCTGGACATTCACTTCTTATGTGTCCCCGCTACCGCAAGAATAACAAGTATAGGTATTTTGAATAGAATCAGCTTCTTTTATCGAGATACCTTTTAACCTGGCCAGCTTCGTTTCTTCTTCTTAAGAAATTTACCAAACTTCTTAACCAACAGATTCAGCATTCTCGCATTCATCTTCTTCGAATCACTACTTTCTTCAATCGTCTTGAGAACAATGTTTCGATTTTCTTCTCTCGCATTTTCTTGTTCTTTAAACCGATTGATCTCCAACTCGTGTTCCCTTAGCTTACCAAACAATGATGCAAGTAGTCATCTTAGTTAAGTCTCTTGATTCTAATATAGCTGTCACATTTGGTTGCCAAGTTCTGTCCAAACATTTTAGGATTTTGATGTTTAACTCTTCCTTGTCAAATGTCTTGCCTAATCCAATTAGATGATTGACTATATGCGTGAATCTTTTCTGCACATCTCGCAATGGTTTCACCTTGCTGCATTTTGAACAATTCATAATCTCTAATTAATTCATGCTTTCTTGCCCTTTTCACATCGTGAGGTACCCTCATGAGTGACCTCTAGAATCTCCCACATTTCTTTGGCGAGGCACATTGAGAAACCCCGAAAAACTCATCAAGATTTAAGGCAGAGGTAATAATGTTCTTAGCAAGTATAATCATATTGAACTTTCCTATTTTCTCGCATCAGCTAATTCAGCCCGATCTTTTTCAACAATTTTACCATCCACTCGTATGAGTTGGTTTGAAAGGCCCATTAACAATAGTATCCCAAATACCCCTATCAAGAGATTCAATAAAGATTTTTATTCTAACCTTCCAGAAGGAATAATTCACACCAACAAATAGAGGAGGTCTATTGATGGAGGCTCCTTCAGAAAAATTCATCTTTCCCTCAACCATTTAAACCTTTCTTGGACCGAATTCTTGAGTAACTTACAAGAACCAGCTCTGGTACCAATTGTAAGAATTAATGGTTGAGTTCAAGAGGGGGGGTGAATTGAACTTTTGAAGTCTTTTTCGAAAAACACTCTTTCTTTCAGAAGAATGATTCATCTTTATCCAATCTTTTATTAGGCAGATTTGGTTTTAAACAAAGCAAGAATATAAACAAGAAATGAAAAGAGATGAAAGCAGAAATTCAACACAGGAGTTTATACTGGTTCACTCTTTCGAAGAGCTACATCCAGTTCTTGACAAATCTGCCAAGTTCCACTAATTCCAAGTGAAAATACAAACCATTAGATATACACCAATCTATCCCAAGAACTACCTTACAACATCACAAGATAGACTCTTGAATAACCACCCAGTAACCAAACCCAGTTACTGTAACCAGTGCAGATTCAAACCCAATCTACACAATTAGACTTTGTACAAGTATATGAAAAGAATAAACCTGGACTGCAGCTTTAACAATATAGAAGTCTAGAAGCAATTTTCCTAACTCATAACTTTCTCTCTTGATGATCTTTCAACAATCTTGATCAAAATGCCTTATGATATGGAAAGTTTATGAATGCTCAGAGAAAGGCACGTATATGAGAGCTCCAAGATTGCTTTCAATCGTTTTCCAAATTGTATGTTCAAAAGAGAAATCAAAACTGTATTTATAGAGTAAAAGAGAGAGACTGATAGATTCAATCGATTTAAAATGGTGTTTCAATCGATTGATTTCATTTAAAACTCATTCAATCGGTTAATTCGAGCTTTCAATGGATTGAAATAGTTAGAAGAAAAATGGTAGCTCTCTGTTTCAACAGATTAAAATATATTTCAACAGATTGAAATTTCGTGATACCTTAGAATGAAAAATGATCTCTCCGTTTCAACAGATTAAAATATATTTCAACAAATTGAAATTCTCGTGATACCTTAGAATGAAAAATGATCTCTCTGTTTCAACAGATTAAAATATATTTCAACAAATTGAAATTCCGAGATACTTTAAAATGAAAAATGACATCTCTTTGTTCCAACAGGTTGAACTTGATTTCAACATATTAAAATTGCGAAACCTTTAATATGGAAAAATCATTAAGAACATTTTAACCTGTTGATTCTGCGATTCAATCAACTAAAATTTTGACTGTATATGTACATTTCCTATTTTAAGTGATTTTAACAGATTGAAACTTCTTTTTAACAGATTGAAAAACTCAGTTTGTTCTTTTAATGCTTAACGATTAGTTTTTCATGCAGTTAGTTATAGGCGCTTATCACAAGATCTACTGAAACTATCAAGAGATTAAATTCTAAACCTATAACCTATCTACCTACACACCCACAAAATAAACTCTATAAACTCTATATGTCTTCATCAAATCCAACAAGTGCTTCACTTAATTCATCTTGAATGGTGTTGACTTGAATGTAGTTGACTTGAATCATCATCAAAATCATCTCTTGGAAATGTAGGGACATTTCCATCAATCTCCCCCTCATTGCTTTCAATCTCCCTCATTTTGATGATGATCAAGGAAACACCTGAAATGAATTAAAATGTTTGACTCTATATAGCCAGCTCAAGATTAACACAATATAATATGACACAGATTAGCACAAATTTGTATCAAGTGTCAGAGTCTCTTAATCTTCCCCTGAATATATTAATAACAAGACTCCCCCTAACTCATGAGCAAAGACTTCTCTTAACTCCCCTTGTTTAATTTAGAGATAGGAATGAATTTCACACAGATTTTAATTCATCAAAAAATCTCCCCCTGTTTCATTAATAATCATAAAAAATATTATAAGAGAAAAAAATATCCCCCTATTTCACACAAATTAATATCATCAAAATATCTCCCTATTTCATTGATAATTATGAAAAATATTGCAATAGAAATTGAGAACAAATTTGCACATATTAGTACATAAATCAAGGTAGAGAAGATAATGCATTACAAAGTGTCATAGAGAAGAACATCATATTAAGGAGGCAATATCTAAGATACCCAAGACAAATGAAGAGAGAGAAAGATAGGGGAATAGAATGATTGTATAGATAATGGAATGAAATGCAGTAGTTTCTCCCAATTGCAGTCTTCTTATTTAGACAACTTTCAAATTCAAATTCACTCATATTCTAGATTTCAAATTTCAAATTCAAATTGCAACAAATTTCAAATTCCAATTCAAATTCAATTTCAAAAATCTCAAACTGCAAAAATTTCAAATTTCAAAATCTCAAACTACAAAATTTCAAATTTCAAAAATCTCAAATTGCAAAATTTCAAATTTCAAAAATCTCATACTACAAATTTAAAAAAAGAAATCTCAAACTGCAAAATTTCAAATTTCAAAAATCTCAAACTGCAAAATTAAAAAAAAAATCTCAAACTGCAAAATTTCAAATTTCAAGAATCTCAAATCGCAAAATTTCAAATTTTCATAAATTCAAATTTTCAAAATTCAAACTTTCAAATTTCAAAGTTGGTCAACAATCAAATTTATGTGACAGATAAGTGCAGATATTCAATATAGAGGCTTGAGAGACAATCATAAACTTATCTTTATAATATTTCCCTGTTCATCTAGTTTGTTCCTGTACACCCATTTAGCTTCAATAACCTGCATTAATTTATTATCCTTCATAATTACCTGCAACATCAACATACAAATCTAGGTACCCTTTAATTATTTTTGGGTCCTTAAAAAGGTTAGTAGAATCACAAGTCTCTGCCAAAAGACTAAGGATTAAAATAATATAACCATGATATAATAATCGATTATCACAACACCTTCATAATCAACATAATTGATTATGACAACAAGAAAAAATTTCCGATTCTGATAATCAATTAGATGCTCAAACTATCATCTAGACATGTATAAATGCTTTGTTCCTTTAGGCACCCATTCATATTTGCCATTAGATATGCAAAAATGTTTTATGTAACATCTATTTGATGTATGACCTATTTTCATGCAATAAAAACATGTTGGTTTTCTTTGAAAAGGTCTAAATGAGTTTCTTAAAGTTTTTAAAACTGGTTTCACATCTTTTTTCCTTGACTTTTTCACAAAAATAGTTTTATGAGGTTCTAGACTTTCTTTAGGTTTGAAACCAAGTCCAGTTTTGCTAGAATTCCCTCTTTGATAACCTAATATAGAATCAAGATTTTCAGAAGATTTTGAAAACTTGCTTATTATTTTCTCTAACTTGAAAATCTCATTTTCCAAATGATTACAATTTTCACAAGGTTTAACAACTTCTTTATTTTTAGACAAAGTTTTAAATTTCTCAACATCTTTCTTTAAGCACTCATTTTCTTTTTCAAGAATACCAACATTATTTTCTAACGCATTAAACTTTTGTCTAAGTGTATTGTATTTCTTAGATAACTTGGTAAAACTTTCATTCATATCTTGATATTCTTTAAACAACTCATCATATTCATTTTATGATTTTGTACTACTTACCTGTGATGAAACTTCATCATCACTTTTTTTCATAAAGCAGAGATTTGCGTCCTCTTCTTCATCACTGCTTTCGAAGAACTCTCTTGTGTTGTGGAAGAATCATTATCCACTCGACCTCGTCCCCCGTCCCTGCGCACGACTTTATATTTAAATTTAAATTTTAAAATATTAATATTTTAAAAGTATTTTATTTTATTTTTCTATTACATATAATATTATTTTTTTATATTCCAAAATTTTTTACTTTTCTTCTACCCACTTTTTATATTTTTTGTCTTTTTTAATCTTTTATATTAATTAATTTTTTACATTATTTTGTTTCTCTTACTTTTTAGTTTTTCACATTTCTTTAATCTCTCAAATCAATTTATTTTATTTTTCAATCTTTTCAACCAATTTGAAGAACACAAAGTTAATTTTTTTTTCTTCTTTATCTTTTTCTAAATATTTTACATAAATCTTAATAGTAACTAATATTATTTTATTTATAATTTATATTTATTATGTTTTATTATATCATATTTTTTATATCTTATTATTCTTATTTGTCATATATCAAATTTTATCTTAATAAAATAATTATATTTTAAAGAATTAAAAAGAATTGATAATTTAAACTTTTATTACTTCCAACTAATTAAATAAGAATTAACTTATTAAATATTTTCTTATAAACTATATATTACATACTTTTAAATAACAACTTAAAAATGAATTAACTTATATATATAGTTAAATATTTGAATATAGTATAATAATAATAATATTATTATTATTATAAATATTAAGAATAGAGTTTATAATAATATTAATAATAATGTGATAAATATTCTATATATATATATATATATATATAAAATGATTAAATATTTCTTTTATATATGTTTTAATATAAATATAATAAATTAAAATATATATTTAACTAATAATAATTACAAATTATAAAATTATAAGTATTTATTTATACCTAAAAAATATATAGTAAAATTAATTTATTATAAATATAATTATTTTTTAAAAATAATATAGATTAGGGACAAGATGGAGGTGGAGAAACCCGAAACTTAACGGGATGGGGATGAAGACTTAATTTCTAAGTGCGGCGGGGATCGGGGACACGGACGTGTATGATTAAAAAAGTCGAGGACGAGATCGGAGAGACAAAACCCGTCCCCACCCGTTGCCATGTCAATTTGTAATATAATCCAACAAGTAATTCTAAAAATATAAAATATATTTACTTATTTATTTATTTACTACTTTTTAGTTTTTGAATATCAAATTATTGTTTGTTATATATTAAAAGTTATATTATATCATAATATAATTACATTATAACATAAACAATAATATGTTAAAAATAAATTATATATTTTTTAAAATAAGTAAAATGTTAAAAAGTAATTTATTGAATAAAAAATAAAGAATAATATTGAAAATAACAAAACCTACATAATATATTAAAAACTAATAGAATTATTTTTTAAATAAAATAATTATTATAATCTTTTAAAAATTACATTTTTAAAACAATTTAAATTTTTTACTATTTAATTAATATTTTTATTTTTAACTATTAATTAATTATAATTCATAATAAAATATAAAAAAATGACGATTAGAAATATATAAAAGCTAAAATATCAAAGAATTTTATACCAACTTAAAAACGAGATATACTTTAAATGAATATAAGTAAATAATTTTTTTTAAAAACAGTATAAATGATTTTATTTTTTTTAATTCTTTAATATTATTCATATTTGGATATATATATATATATATATATATATATATATATATATATATATATATATATATATATATATATATAAAATTACAAAAAAAAAAAAAAAAAAACGCCTTTCCCCCTGTAGAAAAAGAAAATGGAGAAATAAATAACTGACCTTTATTATAAACTCTTCCTCGATGTGGGGTTTTAATCTACCAATAAAAACTCACCGGCTTCTCGTTCATCATCAGATAACTTTCTGTTCCTTTTTTCCTTTCTCTCTCCTCTCTCATTCTTTCCACCTTCTCTCGTGAAAGTCTCAATACAGAGCAGCTTCTTCTTCTGTTATTGACTCGTGGCCACCACAGGGATTCTGTTCTGGATCTTATGGTAATAATCTCTGCACTTCTTGTTTTGCTCACCCCTTTCACTGTTCAACTGCTTCTTACTAGCTGCTTGGTCAATCAGATTCATGCGTTTCTGATGTTTTGATTTGTGGTCTGTGTCGACTGATTTCGTTACCCTTTTGATCTATCATTGAGAGGTTCCTGTTCATCTATTCATTTTATCCTCCATGCTGGAAGTTTTCTCTCTATCCTACCTTTCTGGTTTTGTGGGGGTTTATGAACTTGATTGTTCTCCTCATTAATTAAACTAGCTTTTCTGTTTTATCTGAAAGCTGCAACCTTTCATGATGGGTTGATGAGAGAATCATTTCAAATCATCATTTATTGTCTTTGTTTTTAAAGTCATCATCATTTATTGTCTGTGCGTACGTTGCTTTTGCTTCTCTCTTTGATTCCTTGATGAAATGGATCTGTTGAATCTGTATAGACCTGATCTATTAATTTTCATCAAGGATTTAAATTGTGGTGATGATCCATTCATAATATTTTTTAATTAATGTTTTTAGCCTGGATTCATGTCCTATGTTCATGATGGTTTTTGGCTCGGGGTTATATTTGCGTATTTCATGATGTGATTCTCTTCATCTTAAAGTATTTGGATTTTGTGTCATGCTGATTTTTCTTTGATCTTTGTTTTGTTACTGTTGGCAGGTGTAAAGGCCTTTAAAAGTTAGACTTTGTTAGTTCCATCATCAGAAGCTTACAGGTTGCATCCATATTTTTATCACGGAAAATGATGATGATGTTTGAGGAGATTGGATTTTGTAATGAGTTGGATACGATGTCTACTGTACTTGGGGAAGAGGATATCACCGCCCGGCAAACTGATCCAGAGGCGATAGTTGAGGATGATTTCAGTGATGAAGAAATTGGAGTAGAGGAACTTGAAAGGAGGATGTGGAAGGACAAAATGCGTCACAAGCGACTGAAGGAACAAAGTAAATCTAAGGAAGGAATTGATGCAGTGAAGCAAAGACAGTCGCAAGAACAGGCAAGAAGGAAAAAGATGTCCAGGGCTCAAGATGGAATCTTGAAGTACATGCTGAAGATGATGGAGGTTTGTAAGGCCCAAGGATTTGTTTATGGGATAATTCCGGAGAAGGGGAAACCAGTTACTGGAGCATCTGATAATCTGCGTGAATGGTGGAAGGATAAGGTCAGATTCGATCGAAATGGTCCAGCTGCCATAGCCAAGTACCAAGCTGATAACGCTATCCCTGGGAGGAATGATGGGTGCAATTCAATTGGTCCAACTCCACATACCTTGCAAGAGCTGCAGGACACAACGTTGGGTTCTCTCTTATCAGCACTCATGCAACACTGTGATCCTCCTCAGAGGCGGTTTCCCTTGGAAAAGGGTATTCCTCCACCATGGTGGCCTTCAGGAAATGAAGAGTGGTGGCCTCAAATTGGTTTACCTAAAGATCAAAGTCCCCCTCCTTACAAGAAACCCCATGACCTAAAGAAGGCATGGAAAGTTGGTGTTTTGACTGCAGTTATCAAGCATATGTCCCCAGATATTGCCAAAATTCGCAAGCTTGTGAGACAGTCTAAGTGCCTCCAAGATAAGATGACAGCCAAGGAGAGTGCAACCTGGCTGGCAATCATCAATCAAGAGGAGGCCTTGGCAAGAGAGCTTTACCCTGATTATATCCCTCCATTAGCCTCAGCTGGAGGTAGTGGATCTTTGGTTATCAATGATAGCAATGAGTATGATGTTGAAGGGCGTGAGGATGAGCCTAACTTTGATGTGGAAGACAGGAAACATGAGAATCTTCACACACCCAATCTTGGGATGGAGAGAATGAGGGGAACCGTGCCAGTTCAGCAGCCCTCTTTTTCAATCAAGGGAGAGGCTGTTACAAATTTGGATTTAATTAGGAAAAGGAAGGTTTCTAATGGCTTCAATATGGATGCGAAGAATTACACATGCGAACACCCTCAGTGCCCTTATAGTCAAGTTCGACTTGGTTTCCCTGACAGAATTTCTAGGGACAATCATCAGTTGATTTGTGCATATAGCGGTACTTCAGATTTTGGGGGTCCAAATTTTCATGTAAATGAGGTAAAGCCAGTCATATACCCCCAGTCCTTTGTTCAACCAAAGTCTACTACTCAGTCTGCTAACATGGTCCCGCCTGTAATTGATCTTACCGGACTTGAAGTTTCAGAAGATGGTCAGAAAATTATCAGTGACCTTATGACTAACTATGAAACAAATGTTCAAAACAACAAGAACTTAAGTTCGTGTAATCACATGGCTGCGGAGAATTCCTGCCTTCCTCAGCATGGCATGCAGCAGCAGTCACAGGACAACTTCATTCGTGGGCAAGGAATCACTATGGAAGGAAACATCTTTGATGAGCCCAACATGTCCAATAATCATCACATGTTTGCAAGAGAAGAAGGCCAATTTGACCGGTTCAAAGCAATGAATGCTCCCTTTGAGACCAATCACAACAACAATAACTTCAATTCAATTTTTGGGTCCTTTTGTGATTTGGCATCATTTGACTTCAAGGAGAACATGCAAGGAGTAGGGATGGATGCTCTTCAGAAACAACCAGATTTCTCAATATGGTACCAGTGAAGAGGACAACTGGATTCCAGATGCCCATTGTCTACATTACAAACTCTTACTTTCATGTGAAGTTCCTTCAGCTAAAAGTCTTACCGCAATTTTCTTCACATGTAATTCTATATGTCTAGAACTAGATGTTTTATGCTTATCCTTTACAGGTTTAGTATTTGTTACAATAAATAACTTACGTGTTCCCATTAAGTAGCCCCATGCTTGTGTGGTGTTTTTTATTTTCAGTCTAGCCTGCGTTACTTAAAATTACTATTCTATGTAAGACTGTGATATAAATAAGATTTATAGTTTCTTACAAATTTTAGTATTACCATATATAGAAACTAAAAATGTATGGCGGTGTGATCCAGTTGATGGTAAAGTTGTGGATAGGTGAAAGGTTTGTCCTTTATTGTGGCTTTTCCTTATGCTTATCCTTTCCCATGTGAAAATGGACCCCCAGAACAAGTCTTTGGTTGATGCCAAGTTGAATTCCATTTGGATTGCTTGTTCAGACTGTGTGGTGGGGCACACTATTTACATTTTTTATGTGTCATTGGTCAATTACTCATCGAGGGTTTTCATTATTCAACACCATTGAATGTGCTGTTCATGGGACAGGGAAAGGGTAATCTCATGAATTGGCCATGGCGGCTTAACATATGTTTTGGACCAGCTTTTCAACAATAAATTTTTAGGAATGAGTTTCTCAATAAAAAAAATAAAAACCGAAAATATATTAACTTTTTGTAAGTAAAAAGTTTATAAAATATAACTTGTATATAAATTAATGTGTAATTTTTAAATATTTTTATAATTTTATTTTTAATTTATGCATATGATAACTTAAAATTTTTATATATATTTTTAAGAAGTTTTTTTTTTGAAAAAATTTATTGTATTATGTTTTCTCGATTGATTTTTACTTTTTCATTCCTTATTTTAACTTTAATTTATAAAAAGTGTTTTTTATATTTTTAAGAAATTTTTATGATAGAATTTGTTCATTCATGTTTTCTCTACCCACTTTACCTTTTTTACAGTTAAAATTTTCATGCCTTCAATATTTTTATCAAACTTACTTTTCTTTGTTATTGGGGCAATTGTCTGGTAGAAAATAAGTGCGTTTAGAATGGCACCAAGTGGCGTGAAATTTAGTGAATAAACTTTATTTGTTGAAAATGTGATGAGGATAATAGTAGCACGTATTGAAAAAAATTGTGAATGGTTAAATGAAAGAGACCCTGGGTTGACTTAAACAGGATGTTTGGTAGGAAGAAAAGCATATTGAAACTTCACCATTTATTTCAACAAAATTTCGTGTCCCTGACCAGTACAAAATTATTTGACCCATTAATTGTATTTATCAAACCAAATCTATTAAAGATAATATTTTAATTTATTTGTTATTAATTATTTTTATTTTATTATAATATTTTATATTAATTAATATTTTATGGATTATTAGTTATTATACCCGAGTCTATTCTATTGAATACTATATAAAGAATCCAAGTAGTAAATTTTACCTCATAATTCATTTTCATATATATCAATTATCTCTTGTCTAAAAGTTGACTTGAGCGTCAGATTACCTTTTGCAGGTGAGTTTTTGCACTTTCTTAGAGATTGTCTTCAAAGTTGGTTCGAAGATCGGTCAACTGACTTCATCTTTTTGTCTTGCCAATCATCTTCAGCTTAATAAGAACATTTGTGAGGTCCGGTAAAATGTCCCGCACGATCTCTCGTCCTATGATTCTAACTGATAGCCAGACGGTCTTCAACTCCAACAACATGAATTCCTTAGTTGTCATTGACAACCTTAAGAAACACATGGACAGAATTTGCAAAAGCTACTTTGTTAGATAAATGACATCTAGAAGGAGGTGAATAAATGCACAAATTAAAATAGATGCCAAATTAAAAATTTATTTTAAGATGTCCAATATTTATTAATTCAAATTTAATTATCAAATTGAACAAAGATAAAGCGGAAACAATATAATCAGAGAGATAAAATATCAACAAGATACAGAAAGATAGAGATAAAAATAAGGGGTGTAAGAAGAGTAATGTAGTGAAAAAGAGATAAGAGAAAGAGAAAAGCACACAGTGATTTATACTGGTCTGGGTATAGCTAATCCTACATCCAGTTCCCAGTCAACTCTTAACATAAGAGTGACCCCAATTCACTATCTTTTAAATTTTGTTTACAAATTACAATAAACTCAACAAAAAGCAAACTAATTCAAAAGACAATCACCTCCTTAGAAACCCACTAAGGACGAACACCTCCCTAGAATCCAACTAGGGATGAACACCTCCTCTAAACGAATCAAAGGATGAAAACACCTCCTTAGAATCCCATTAAGGATGAACACCTCCCTAAAATTCCACTAGAGATGAATACCTCCCAAGAATTCCACTAGGGAAGAACACCTCTTTTGAACAAATCAAAGGATGAAAACACCTTCCTGAACAAATCAAAGAGATGAACAGTTTCCACACAAGAAACCCTAAAAAAAACACAACAGAATGACAATGACTACTTAAATCCTAAATAGGAAATTTAACAATCAACCACTTAAGCCCACAAAGGATGAAGGTAATAAAATAAGAACAGTCACACATGGGTAATGGAGATAACAAATTGTATAAGCTTGTAGAATGCCAACCTCTAAGAACAAGTGTGATAAACAATGAAAACACAATAGGCAATGGAGAAGAGGGTTTTGGTAAAATATCTATGTTGCCTTGCTCAGAAAAAAACTGATTGAATGTAAATTGTATTTTTGAATTCTGTAATCCTGTGTTTTTTATTTTCCATCAAAACTTAATTAAATAGAAAAATAGCATCAGAAAATGGTCGTTGGACATTAATATTTTCGTGGATAAAAATCAGGATATATTAAAAAATATTTATTCTTCAAAACAGATATATTTTTGAATTTCAAACTGCCATAATCAATTATCTCCTCAGCATAATCGATTATGTCCGGGTAGAAATCAATTTTTTAATTCTGATGCATCATAATCAATTATGACAGTGAAAAATGTCATGTTACGAAATTTTATCATACTTGTGCTTTGGAGACTTATGCATAATATTACTTCATCAACTTGTACCTCCATATCCAGTATTCTAAGACTCTATCTAGTCTTCAAGAATCATCTTGGGCTTGCTTGATGTTTGAATAAAATCTTTATCAAATCATATCTTGGGTTTGCTTGAGTCTTGAATGTTTTTGACTTGAATCATCATCAAAATCATCTCTTGGGAATGTAGGGACATGTTTCACATTGTCATCAATCTCCCCCTCATTGCTTTCATACTTCAGATCCAACGGAAGACAATGGAAGAATTGGAGGCAGTTCGGAGACAACATTAAGCAAATAAAAAAAAGGCAGCCGACAGTTTAGAAACAATATCAAGGAATACAAAAAAAGGCGGTCGACGAACTGTGGTTGATCAAGAAACAACATCAGACCGAGTTCTAGAGTGCGTAAATAAATGAAAACACTACTTCAACGACCACAAATGACTAGGTCGAAAGCACACAAAGAAGGAGTCATAACATTGGACCAACCCCGTACCGAATAATTCCTAGCTCCAACAAACAAAACATGTCCAAAAGTCGAAGGTCTGAAATAAGCTAAAAGTCTAGTCCAAAGATCGAAAATTCCATCAAGACCGAGTGGTAGGATGCGAGCTCAAAGAAAATAGACCACTCGAGGGAACATGAAAGAGCGAACACACTAATGAGGCAACAACTCGGCTCTCCCCTTTGAAAGAGCCTACCGTACAAGCTCCGGTCCATGTTCAAGCCACACGTACTAAAAAAAATGAAACCCAAGAGAAGACAATGACCACCCATTCATCCAAAGAATCATAGAAATTCCCCTCCAACCTAATTAGGAGCCTTTGGATAAAGAAAAATATGACGAGACGATGAATCTTGAAGATGTTGGTATTGCGCAGCGGAATGTTTGCATGTAGGACAAAAACCAAGAGGGGGGTGAATTGGTTTCTTATAAAAATTAGGGTTTTAAAATTTTTTCCCAAATTTCATAGATTAAAATGCTTCTAAAGTAAAGAGATAAGGGAAAGAAGATTACACAAGTAATTTATACTGGTTCGGATCAAAAGACCCTACGTCCAGTTGTTAATCACTCTAAAAGAGGATTAACGCTGTCACTATAATCACAGTTTAAAATAGATTACAAATTACAAAAGATAAGGATTAGAAAACACTTCTCTTGAGTCACACAAGAGAAGAACTGTAACATCCTGATTCTCAATACCCCTGGTTTGTTAAATTTTGACAAAATCTTTGTCAAAATTTTAATAATTAAATTATTAGGAATTGGGTAAAGGAACTGTAGAGTTTTATGTTTGTTAGATTATTTGTGATTTTCTAGAATTTTTCTCGGAATTTTTAGAAAATACTTAAAATTGATC